>VYZX01016202.1:0-22386 GCA_013401335.1 Brachypteracias leptosomus | reverse complement strand
CAGCATTTTTCCTACCCTTTAGATAGTAGGAAATACAGCTACTTTCCTGGTGTCCACACTGGAAGAGACCATACTGAAACTGAAGAGCTTGCAGGACAGTTAGAGGATGCAATAGATGACTGTGATTAAAAACAGAGGACAAACAGAGGTAACTATAGGGGATCATGCATTACCTAAATGACTCTTATGCAATCAGCAATAGATTGATTTTTTTCCTATGATGTGTCTCTGTATCAAGATTTATATCCAGCAATTCAAAGAGGATGAACAACTTTTTCCCTCAAGTAGTCTCTGATTGAAAAAAAAAAAAAAATTGGCTTGGAAAAAAAAGGTCATTAAGAAATGGAAAGAAGCAGTGAAGCAAACAAAAATGTTGAGGATGAAAGCTAACCCCTCTTCCACAGAAGCATGTCATGCTGTTTGCACCAACCCTGTGACACAGCACATAGAGCTGCGCATTACTCCCTGCAACCTGAGCTGGAGCTCAGCAAGGCAGACATGAGCAGGAATAGCTTCATTAGCTGCTCTTGGACATCTATCTGGATTTAGTAGAAAGGCCCATTAAAACACAACAGCAAGATCCCCTGGAGCACACAGCTACAGCCAATACTTCAAGCCATGCAAACTGGGGAAGAATTGAGAGGGACTTCCCCCAGTCTCCAGAAGAAATCCACATAGCGGGCAGTTTCTTAAATGCATTGTTTTAAGATGACTGGAACCAACAATCACAAGGGGTCTCTGGATGAAAAGGTTATTTACTTCTTCAATTTTAAACTGTATTTTAACTGAACCTCCATCAGAAAAAGTTTCATTGTCTGAAAAGCATATGGAAACTTTCTACTGTAAAAGTGGCTGGATTGAGAAAATCCTTTTCCAAATCATTGCAATTTCATGGGAAAAATCCATTTCAGAGTGAAATTCTTCTTCATCATATAGGTCTATAGAAAATCTATACCATTTGCTATGGATCTTTGAAGCCATACTTGAGGTGATCTTGTAATCACATAAAATGTACCATTAACAGACTAGAAAACCAGTCAGTAGTCAGTGTCCCATTAAAACTGTGTTTGCAGGTTTGCAAGCTTGTGAGTAGGCTGGGTAAATCACTAAGGTGAATGCACTGCATAAAAACAAGTTATTACGTGAGGGTGTAGCTGTCACAGTATAAAAGATGGTTGAGTAAGCAGGCTGAATAGCAGAGAGTGAGATGCAAACAACAGTGCTAAGGAGGCTACAGAACAACAACTGATTTTCTACTGAAAGAGGTAAGTGACTGAAGACAAAAAAGCTAAATTTAGAAAACAATGTTGCTTGCTTTGTTCACTCTTGGCCAAAGGTATTTAGTTGATGTTCATTCCCTGTCACCACAGAGTTGAGACTTCAATGATATTGTTGCTCTCTTCTCTCTCCTGTGACACAATGCATGTTTTGGTGTTTTTGCAGTAAGCTCATTAAAAGATGCTAGGAGAGTTTTATGGTTTTATGTATGAGGAGTATCTTCTCTAGAAAACCTAGTTCCACATACCAGTCTTGACTAACAGCTACTATATGATCACTTGCTTTGTGCATTTGAACCCTGGGGCTGAAGATCAGAAAAAGAAAAGGGATAGAGAAGGGAAAAGAAGAAATTCTAAATTCCTAAATCTTATGACAGCTATTTTATACACGGAAACATGTGCCATAATGAATCAACATATACTGGTATGTGCTTTTGAAGAGCATATGGACTTATTGCAAGACTGGAAGAAAGACAGCACTGCAATCCACAAGGAAAAAAAGAGGATCCCAGGAACAGCATAGATGCTGCTTTTTCTAAATAATGAAGTAGTACTAAGGAATATAAACTACACCAGTGATTACACAGAACTAAGCGAAGCCTTTTTTTTTTTTTTTGTAAACCAACATGGATTGAAAAATTTGGAGACAAAGAATGCAAATGAGATGAAAACTAGCTGGGTGTTACAAAAGTGTTTCCTCACGTGTCTTCTTACAAAAGAATAAAATAAAATAAAATTTTAAAGCATCATTTTGCACCACTTCTGAATGAAATAGAAGATAAGGAAAGTAAAGAAAGACTCATTATTTCCAGCATTTGGCAGAATCTCCAGAGCCCAGATTCTCCTCCAGCTTTGTTGGGAGGCTGAAGTCAAAACACCTTCTACACTAGCTCCTGCTCTGCCTTTGAATATGGGACCCTCTCCTTACATTTGATCAACAAGCTGGGATCTGAATGCACTACTCTAATATAAAAAAATTAATGATACTACTTACACCAAAGGTATTACAACAGTATGTGGGTGTTTAAAATGAAGTATGGTATGTGTCTGCATATCAGGAGGAAGTCTTGCAGTGAGGGTAACAGGACACTGGCCCAGGCTGCCCAGGGAGGTTGTGGAGTCTCCTTCTCTGGAGATATTCAAAACCCGCCTGGACGCCTTCCTGTGTAACCTCATCTAGGTGTTCCTGCTCCGGCAGGGGGATTGGTCTAGATGATCTTTTGAGGTCCCTTCCAATCCCTGACATTCTGTGATTCTGTGACCTGCACTCCACATCATGGGCTGAAACACAAGTAAGCTTGGGATCTCAGCACCCAGAAGAGGACAACAAAGGGTGTTACCACAGAACAACCTTTTTTTGTGGAGTATATACAGCATAAGGGGCAGATACAGCTTAATACGTTGAAGCAGTTTTTAGTCTTGGTGTGACTGAACAGATTAACAGTGTTCACATGTTCCTCTGTTATTGAAAATGATCTGACAAGCACTTATATAATTAATGACCCATTTCTCACTGATGATGCTGATTTGAATTTATAGCATTTATTGCAGAGTTCTGCAATCAGAAGGACAGATTGCATTATATGATATAGACACCCTGCCTGGATGCCATAATTGCCTCAAGAAATGTTCTAAGTTGGAAGTTACCAGTTAGAGATGTGGTGTGGCAGGAATATTTTCTGGCACTTACCTTCTTACTGCATACTTCTACCACAAAGCATGTTCTTTGGATTGCTACAAAGAGAGTCAAAATGCTGTGACTGAAGTCAGAGAAAATTCATTTAAAGCTACAGATGGACTGCCGGAGAAGCTCAAAGTGCAGTCTTGGGTCAACCATACTATGGCAGGTGTTGTATTTGAAAGGCTAAGAAAGGAGCAGGCAGTGTGCCAAAGAAGAAATAACACTCAGGAGCTTCAAGTGTCCTCAAAGACAGTATTGTCTCATGGTACCAAGATTAATCTTGGCAGTGCACACTGTCGTGTGGATGAAAGAGCCGCCTCAGGCATAAAAGGTACTTCATGCAGCATGAGCTAGTGCCTGAAGTGTCTTCCCAGGATGTACAAGACTGGGGCTGAAGACAGCCTGCCCCTGACTAAAGTATTTCTCGGGTTTGTATCAACTCTGGCAAATCATATCACAAAACACCCAAGCCCAGATGGAAAGTGCCAAGACATTGTGCTTCAGCATTTCAGAAAAAAAATAATGCAATTCTGTTCAGCTAAAGCTTTCCTCTTGCTTTTTAAGTTTTGAAAGATCCTCAAAGCAAAATGGAGCTCAGTCAGCTTTCTCAAACTGCTAGAAACAAAAGGAAACCCCTTCCCAACCAGATCTAACTTCTAGAAAGTAGTTTTTAGAAAACAACCTGACCAGAAAGAAGCTCCTCATAACATAAAATGATAGAGCTGATTGCAAAAAATCTGGCAGCAACCACTGAGAGGCTCAAGAGCTCAGTACAATGGAAGAGCACTACTTGACTGGGTTTGCTGCTAAATGTTTTCCTTTTGGTGATTTGGTATAATTAACAGACAAACAAGCCCCCTTCCCTCCCATTTCCTAACAGAAAATACCAAATTCATAGCACAAGCAATATGCTTCAAGATGTGGCACAGGCACAATGTAATCCACACCAAAGGCAGGTATGAGAAGCCACAGGAACACTGTGGTAACACTATGTTAACTAACACAACATGCAGCAGTTTTCAGCCTCCTCCCCACCACAAATTTCCTAACTTGTCACAAAGTCTCATGTAATTTTAGCAACTACTAGCAGGAGCACTGGGGTGTCACTAGAATTTCAGTATTTTTTACTGAGGGAGAAAATATTTGAGTATCATGCTCTGAGATGCATGCACTGCAATAATCTGTGAGCTCAGAAGCAGAAGAGACATGTCAGATGTAATAAAGATCCCTGCTAAAATCCTCCTGGCTCCTCAGAGCAATAGTCTTCCCCCGATGCATTCCTCCAGAGAAGCCTGGAAAAGGAACACAGTATTTCTGCACCTACTAGAAAGCAGCAGTGAAACTGGTCATCCTTACCAGGGATGGCAGATGCAAGTCTAAGTCAAATATCAGGCAAAACCTTCTCCCATGCCAGCACTTTGCACCGAAATTGGGAAGACACTGGTCCAAGCATTATTCTCAAATAAAATAACCCCAGAATTGCAAGACGGGGGATAAAAAAAATAGCAAACCACAGAAACACATACTCCACCTCAGCTGTTTTTCAACAATCTGGTCCAAAAGGGATGAAACATTCTCCTGCTGAACCTGACAGGTGAAGATATTGAGAGACTTCTTGGCATCACAAACACAATCAGCACAAACAAAAGCCAGGATAAAGTTACTTAAGGATGACTGGTCTGAAATGACTGTCTACGGCAATCTGGATATCTGAGCCCAGCTCTGGCTGCCATGGGAGTGGAAGAGTTCCAGGGTGCTTGAAACGCCACAATAAGCTCAAAGGTGTCTGTCCCAAAGCACTGGCAGGGTTTACCAGAACAAGAGCTACTACAGCACTGTAATAGACCTTCCTTGATCCTGAAGGGCACACTGAGACCATGCTGTCATCAAGTGGCAGAACACCTGAACCTCAGACACTACACTTGCCTGTCACTCCTCTTTTTATTCTGCTGGCTTCAATTTCCTTGCCTGTCATCAGATTTTAATAATCCAAATTAATCAAAGCATTTTGGTTTAATTGTTTCAGTGGCATCCTGAGTTTGGAGTCATTCAAGGTCAGGCTTGATTGGCTCTGAACAACCTGACCTAGGAAGAGATGTCCTTATTTGTGTAGAGAGGTTGGACCAAATGACGTCTGGAGGTCCCTTCCAGCCTAAAACATTCTATGATTCTATGACATTGCAACTCAGGGCAGGTCAGATTTACACTTTAGTTGGAATGAAAACAAAAGGGCATATGGGATACAGTGTAACAGTAATTGAGACAAGGCAGTACCACTAGCAGTGAAGTGTGAGATTGTCTCAGTGTCACTGTTCTTCATCCTTCTCCATCTAAGACAGAAGTTGTATCATATATAATCTAGGCAGGGCAGAAAATATCTTTCTAGAAGTCTGGCAGGTGATGAGGGACAATGAAGGCACTACTAGCTTTGGTTTATTTACTTGGGTTCTTTTATTTGTTTGCTTTTCAAATATTTCACTTGGTTCTCCAGTGAGAACTGAATGAACAACATGCAGCCTTTTGAAGACATGGACACACTCTGCTGCTCAGCTCACCATCAGACACAAGATGCATTTTATGCCAGATGGGTGGTTAATTTGCTTCGAAACTAAATACAACTAAAACAGCTGTAGAAGCTCCAAATTCTTCAGCAACCTCAGTAAAGAACCATCAAAAGATCCAGGAGCAGTAGGTGGCACTTGGTGCCCTCCATGTTGCTCAGAGTACCAAGTGTCCTGCAGAAAGGGGCTACCAATGACTGCTCCAATCATCCACTGGCATTTTTTTCAGTCCAGATAATTTTCTTTGACCTTCAAACTTTTACACAATCAAGACTTACAGATATTCCAATACCACTGGTGACAAAGGTCCTGAAACTACCAAGGTAGAATAGGCTGCTTGTCTGTTTACAGCCAGCATAAATGCTTTTTGTTCTCTTGCATTCTGTTTATTCTATTTTTTTTCCTCTTTCTATATATTTTTTTAATTTATTTTTAACAAAGTTTTCAGCACTGCATATTCTTCATTGGACATCAGGAAAAATCCAGCATAGTTTACCTTTACAGTGGTCAAGTTTCATTTTATCTTGTTCTCATGAAATATCCCACATGCTCTGAAACAAAAGATGTAACCCAAATAATGAGCTTGACCTTAATACGCAGCTGACAAAACACGATCATCTGCTCCAGCTATGACCTGAAGTCTTCTAAGAAAAGTTTGCAACATGAGCAATCGGCCCTCTCCAAATTGTCTGTGGCTGGAACACAGGTCTTGAGGTAACCCAGCAGTATATCAATACCCATCTTAGTGGGTTGCTGCATAAGATCTAGTAGTGTTATCAATCAAAGGTCACTAGATGATTGCAATTCAAACCACAAGGTCAGAAGAGGTGAAGAATTTTATGTGATGCATTTCATCTTGAATTCACTCGCCATCAGAATCATTGCAAGAGGAGCTGCAAGTGCAGGTCCTCTAATCCACCCACTACCCAAGCCAGAATCAACTATGCCCTACTTCAGCACATACTTCTGCTGCCATCCTCACCCAGTAAAAATCCCTGTTCTTGCAATACATTTATTGCAGGGTTCTCTCTGTCCATGGCAACTTAAATCCAGGAAACATGCTACCTTAAAACAGGAGAAGCCACATTGAACACAATGAAAATTCAAGTAAAATATCTCTGCTTAAGTGCTCACCGTGATCAGTGATTTTTTAGGACTTCCCACAGGCTAAAGTACCTTTTGAGAACTATATTTGCTGCAGCTAAACCAAAAAGCATTAGATTCATCCCTTTTGCAAGCCTGTTGCAGTGACCACAGTGTGAATGCTACAGACGTGTGTTAGAGCATGTTACACCCCGTACACCATACACAGACTAATCAGGTAGACAAAGTTATTTACACACCTTATTCCAAACCCTTACTAAACATGACCCGCAGGCAGTACTGATTGCCTGAATTTGAATATCACTCACTTTTCCTCAACACGTTTCCCTGAACTGCAATATACACCTACATGTTTTCAGTCAAGCAAATGGCTTTTGTCAAGTTCAGTAGTTTTGAGTCTGACAATTTTTTATCCGCACAACCCTGAAAAGCCACATGTGCTATTGAGATGACCTTTATTACAGTCTCTGAATTTCTGAACCTACTTTGAGGCACCAAAACACAAGTGCCTTCATCACTAATAAGCAACTTCCGTAAGAGAGGCCTAATTAAAATCTTAATCCACAGTTTAAAGCTGTATCTCTTTTTGTGATCTTGCACTACAATGATCTCAGAAGCCTTTTAAAATTTAGCTCCAGAGGTCAGTTTCAACAGGTTTACAAAGAAATACGCACAATTAATTTGGAAATTAAACACCATGCAAGTACAACATCAGCCAGTGTAATTCTTTGGTTTTTTAAATCTATGCATCTAATAAAGTCCATAGAACTAAATCACAGAAGCATTGGATATCTTATAGAATCTTAGAATTGTCAAGGTTGGAAGGGACCTTAAAGATCATCTAGTCCAACCCCCCTGCCATGGGCAGGGACACCTCCCACTACAGCAGGTTACTCAGAGCCCCATCCAGCCTGGCCTTAAAAATTTCCAGGGAAGGAGCTTCCACCACCTCTCTGGGCAACCTGTTCCAGTGTCTCACCACCCTCGTGGTGAAGAATTTCTTCCTAACGTCTCATCTGAATCTACCCACCCCTAGTTTTGATCCATTCCCCCTAGTCCTGCCTCTACCCAACATCCTGAAAAGTCCCTCCCCAGCTTTCTTGTAGGCCCTCTTAAGATACTGGAATCTCACAACAAGCCACATCTTGAACTTCTTATACTCAGTCTGGCCTTTAATTGGGATAGAACTGACTCAGTCAAGGCTTGAGCTAAAGCACAGGTAGAAAGAAAAGATTTCAGAATATTATAGGCATTCTGCATTGTTCCAATAATAATGTATAAGAAAAAGATCTGTTCCATTTTAAAGGCTGCTTGCTACAGCTGAGCTCTGTATTGGTTTATAATGACACCTCATCAACAACAATGGCATTATCTCTAGTCTGAAAGGAAAAAGACCAGCCCCTATATTATAGTTTCTAAATTAGAGATGAACCCCAAATCAGATCAGAGCTCCTTACAATATCAGAATTCCAGGGCTTATCCTTTCTGTTAAGCACAGGTGAACAGATGAGGTCCAAAACACAACACACGAAGGACTGCAACAGACATCTTAGCAAACCAATGTATTTACTGCTCCACCATCAAAAGCACGATACTTCAAAATAAAAACCAACAAAAAGTCAACAAACCATTGCTGGCCCTTGTGTTCAGCTAAAGTACTCCGGGTTGACATTGACAAATCAAATCTTCATGGCTATCTATACTATAACTAGAATTTGGCTGTTTTAACAAAAGTTTAACTAACTAAACAAACTACAATGCTACAATAACATTTAGAGGCAATTCAAGTGGTCTTTAAACTTTCCTCATCTAAATATTACACGCCAGATATTGCTCACTTTGAACATCAGCTTTTTTTCTCTTTTATTAGTCCATAGATCCAAAGTTTAAGTCACTAAGAAAGATTTGCTCTGTTGTTTTACTTCCAGTTTGAATGGTCAATAGTCAAAGTCTTTGTTCATAAACTGTCATGTCTGTTTCTCTTGTCCACACTTTATCCTAGCTGTAGGGGAGGTTAAGTACAGCATAATGTTCAGGCAAATGTGTAGGTAGAATAACAGAGCCAAACTAAGAAAGCTACTGAACAAATGAATCAGAACTTTTGGTTCTTGGATCATGTTTCAGGATTGAATTTGAAAGTCTGGAGTTGATGCAGAAGCGAAGTTCTTCATGGACACAGCAACAAAATTGTGTTGAGCTTCAAAATGTCAGCAGACCCTCAACTTTGGTAGACAGTTCTCATTTTCATCAGGAGTTACATACCATGAAACTTTCATGAGTTGCTGTAAGATGATCTAAGCTCATTGTGTCTGCCCACTCCATGTTTGAGCAGCCTCTATTATGTCATTAATCTTTAGAGAAGTAAAAGACCTGTTAATTTAATCTGTCCACAGACTTTCATCAGTGCCTTGCTGTTACAGCCACACAGCCAGGCAGAATGTGTGCTGGATGGTCTCCAGAGTTAATATGTATTATATGGTATTCAGTGCTCTTGAGGCAGAAATGGCTTTACTTTGTTGGAGATTACGCAGAAACAGCTTCATTAATTTGTCATCTCTGATTCTTATCAGATGGAACAGAAGTGATCAATGTCAAATATTTTGTGGGTCAGAGCTCAGAAGAACTAGTCTTTTGGGGACAAATTCTGATTCCAAAGAGACCAATGTAAATCCACAGTATTACACAGTTTCCAGTAAAAAGCAGCAGAATTATCTGCAAGTTGTGATGCTCAAGACTCAGCAAATCAAGATATAAATCAAATGCAAAGTGACTGGTAACAGTTCATACCTGTGTGTATTTAACATCTACAGTTATCTTAGGAGTCTATTTTGGCTGTTTTTTAAAACCACAGACATTTACTAGGACATACCACTTGAGTTCTGCATGAAGAGAAGAGAATGCAAGTTTGTCAATAGCAACATGGGAGCAGCAAATTCAGCCAGATCAGTCAATTTCATGCAGCAGCCATACTAGCCAATAAAATAAATGTGCAGCTGCTCTTTGGCATCACAGAGCAACTGGAAATATTCAAACATGTGCAGTCTCATTAATTGATCTAAACCATTTAACTACACATCCATCTCTTTTACATAAATGCTTTAAATACAGTAAGAATGACTTGTAATATCCTGGCACCAAACTTTACCCCTCTCTGGGCAATTATTTAGGCTGAAGGGTTAGAGTTTGTTTCATGTTTATCACTCAACTGCCTATTGCATTTGAGTAGATTTCACAAGACCAATAAAAATAAGCTTCTTATATGTTACCTAGAAGTGATTAAACTCCAGCTTTGTGTAGTAATGACCTTTAGGCTCCACTCTTCACAACTCAGACTGGTTGCACAACCTCAGCAAGAATCACTTTTAATTAGCTTTTAGGGATATCCCTCATCTGTATGTTCTCTGGCAGGTATCTAAAATGTGCTTGTGAATCCTGCTGTCAGTAATAGAGCTGGAAGAAACACTCCTTTCAATTTCTTTTGCTCCCTTTTGGTGCATATTCTTCATCATTCAAGTGCCAAGAAAAATGCACAAAGGGCAAATTATTAAATTGCTTGTTTGATATTTGAAAGAATTGTTAATGTGACTAGTAATATTTTAGATAAGTGCAGAGAATGGATCTAAACAGAAAGGCAACTATTGAGCTTTCTACCACATAGAAAACCTAGCAAAAGAAAATGTGGATTATCACATGCTTAGAAACCACATGCATGCAGACATTTCTGTCAAAACTTAATACTTTGAATAAATATCTTGAGCCATAACCTGCTCAGATATTTTAAAAATGACTAGCTTGATACAATTCATACAGCCTCTGATGTCTTTCATGTCATTTCTGATCTGCTTTCATAGTTTAGTCTCAAGAGGAAAAAATAACCAATATTTTCATTAACTGAAAGTGTTTTTTTCCAATCTTACGGAAAAAAACTATCAGAGTAAGTCTGCCTCGAGCTCCTCTTTTTCAGAACTGGGACAAAGGTGATATTTCCACAGCTGACCTAGCCTATTTTATGTCATTAGTCATGTGCTTTGGTCACTGAGATCACAGACTAGGGCATCACTTACTCAGAAACAAGGAGTACAAATAATGTACATTTACAAGCCTGCACTGTAGAACATAAGCCCATATGTCTTCTAGGGCTTGTGAACATGTTTTCTCACACCTGCTTTCAAAACAAACTGAAAAAAGGTTACCCACCATTAGCAATTCAGCAAGAGCCCAACCTACTTGACTTAGAGATGACGCACTCACTGCTCAGAGTTGCTTAGGACTCCAAGAATGGTTTTTAACAGTGAACTAATCAAGTCTTCATTCATCAGGAAGAAACTAGATAGGTGAAAGATGACAAAACACCACAACTTGGATTAATTTCCTGTTCAAAAGAGGTAAAAAAGTCATGTACTTCATGTACCAAGAGAAAGGGTGGAGAAGGAAAAGCAGTTACAGCTTTACACATACAGCTAGCTCTGGTAATTGGCTTTGCTCCTTCCTCAGGTGACTCTGCTATGCTTCCTTCCCACATCGGTATAAAGATGTATCCAGGAGCTAAAACCATAGTCACTCTAGTTCTTTTGAGGTGGTGAGGCACTATCCACTTACACGGAACAGGGACCTGCCCAACTACTAATTATTAGTATCTATTGCATACCTGATAACAGCATTAAATCAACTGCTTTGTTTCCCACATGTGAGATGTATCACAGACTGGAGACTTGCACACGGCTATCATCTCTTTACACTAACTCTGAAAGAAAATGAGTGCGATGGTTCCAATTTCCTCAAACTGACATTTTCTAAAATATTGAAGGATATTGCAATCATAAGGCCTAGGATGATAATTGGTGTTGCACAGGTGCTTCCACTTTTATTCATGTCCATTGATACAGGCAGGTTCCCCCACTTCAATCAAGAATTCTTAAGATCACAAGTTGAAAGTGTTAATACTGGTTTACTCTTCAAATATCATACAGGAATCAAATTCCAGCACCAGCCAAACCAGGCCTGGAATGACAAAAGCTTCCTGATCTTGACTGGTCCTGACAGTATTAAGTGAGTGGTGAAAGGACTTTGCTATTTAGCCTTATCTCTTGGATCATGAGGAGCAAAATTCTTCCAAAGATCACATCCACAGCCTTTGGAAGTGAAGCCAAGAAGCTCCACCTGCCAGCCTAGCCTGCATACCTCACCTCACAACTGAGTCTTTCTCAAGCAGTATCAGGCACAGGAGCTCTGTTACTCCCACTTCATAGATGGAGGAAGCCAAGGAAATCAATCAGATCGACGCAAGAAATCTCTGACAAAGCAGGCTTAGCTTATTTGCCAGTCCAGGATGCTCAATACCCTTTGCACACCTTCAAAAGAGAAGGTGCATCATGGTAAGATAACCAGCCCTCTATACATCCCAACTGGACTGAGAGCCATAAAGGAGCATGCTACTTCATGGACCGCTTGAGCTGCAAATTAGACCAATGCCTCAGCACTTGGACGTGATGAAGGAGAGGCCCCTACACAAAGCAGTAGGGATAAATATCAGAATATGTTTGCTTGCTCAAAGGGCAGTGGAACAAGACTTACTCAGTGCTTCATGCATGCAGAGTAAATGAGAGTCCTATCAAAACCCCAAGTGTGCAGGTTCTGCAGGGCTGGGGTTAGCTCTCACAGCGTGCTGCTCTCTTCTAAAGCTGTTGCGCAAGAGTTGTATGTTTAACATTTCCAACCAGCCAATAATTTTTTTTTTACCTTTGAACCCGTTGCAACACAGGTTCAAAGGTTACCTGGGTGCAGTGTTGCCTGTTTATTAAAGCCACACACTGATGATTTGGGGCTTAGTCCTGCCACAGGAGCTGGGGAAGCACCAGCCCTTGAACACCCACTTGGAGTTGTAAAGCAGCGAAGGAAGCAAGCTGTGCTGGCCCCTCCACCCTCCTCCAGTGCTGAAGGAAGGTAAGCAAATATCTCCTGATCAGAGCCCATTTCTCAAGTACTAGGCTTCCTGTTCCTGCAGAGAAGGACTGCAAGTGGGACAACAGCCATAATTTGCTGCAGGCCTGGTTCCAATACACTCTTCTCATCACCCCATGTGCTGTTAGAGGCAACAGCTGGTAATTGGCTGCATGTTAGTAAAGAAGCTCAGGGGTGGCACAGGGAGAAATCACAGCCCGAGCAACCACCTGCACACTCCCTGTTGTTATAGACTGACTGGAACTGCAAACCTGACTACCATTCAGGCTGAAGCCATTTTCTTATCAGTTTGTCAGTTATGTCTATTTAAAGATACAGAGTACCAGTGCCAGGCTCCCATTCAGACTCATGTTTAAAACAGAGTTCTAGAAATAGAAGAATCATTTGGTTCCACAGCATTGCAGGCAGGTTTTGAAATCTTGTCAGTAAAAGCTTTTTATAGGCTAGATCATTTATACACTCAAGCTTACTGGCAACATTTACCACAATAAGATCTTAAACCTTAATTAAGAACACAGTGGATGGCTACAATACCTTTTCTAATGTTTTAAAAGCACAGATCTTAGAGTTTGGCACACCAGACTGCTGTCACCACCTTAGTACAACTGCTTGGTGTAGCTATAGAGATGGAGCCTTCTCCAAGCTCTTGCTTGTGTACAGAGCTGCAGATATAACAAAGGAGAGGACAGCACCCTGACTGGCACTACTAGAGCTGAAGCTCACACCTTCACTTAAATGCCACAGAAACAGGTCTGGGTAGGCAAAGACAAAGACATTTCATGCAGAAGTTATTTCATTTCATGCAGAATAAGCTATTTCATTTTCATCTTCATGTAAAGCTTTCAGCAAAATCAGTGAATTAAGCCTAAGCTTCCCTCAGAATATATCTGCATTGCTAAATAATGCCACAATTACAGTGTAAGTTAGCTTTACCTAATGGCATAAAGATTACAGCAGCAATAAAAACCTAATTGCAATTATTAGAAGCTATGTGTTTTAGCAAGCCAAGGTCCAGGACAGGTTGTATTCTGGATGCAAGTACATGCTATATTAGTCCATCCCACCTGTAGTTAGTCCAGCTAAGCAGATTATTCTGAAATCACACAGCAGTGAAAAACTTTCAGATGGGCAAACTGTTAAGGAGGAGAATAATTCCAACATCTGAGGTCAAGGCACTGAAGAGAGCTAGGTGAAGCTACTGTCTTCCCACTCCTCCAAACCTGCTGCAAAATTCTAGTTATATTAGACAAATATCAGAGAGAAAAAGGGAAACTGCAGCAGCTATAAAATTTTAATAAAGTTATAAGACAAAAAAAAACCCTGTTATAGCAGGAAACAAAACTGACATTTGTAATGGAATTCACTGTTACCTTGTGTGAATAATTGTACATTTGTAGGTCTACACCACAGCAGAAAGAAGGAGGTAACTTTTTTGGAGAAAAAAACTAAACTATGAAAAACCTCTACCAAAACTAGTAGCAAAACCAGGGGTCCAGCCCACCAGCAGGTATGTTACAGCAGTATATGAGAAACACTGTACTCAAAGCATTTTGTCAGTATTACAGACTACAAAGTTCTGCTCAGCTTAACGTACATGCAGCTATAGAGAGGAAATTGCTTATTGTTGAGAGTACAGCTTTATGTGCAAATAGATTATAAACAATAATTAATAAAAATAGCTGCAAAAGCAGCCTACTTTTCACCTAGCTTTTCAGAAACGCGTCAACTTCAAGGTTTTTTTCAGCAACAAATTCAACAACTTCCTCCATAGCTTGCTTTTTTTTTTTTTTAAAAACCTCTTCAGTTTCCTCCATACAAGTTCCTCCCCTTTCTAAGCAGCCTTCCCAGCATGCTTTCTGCTTGCTGATTTATTTAAACCAAGGAGAGGGAACTAGCTGTAGTTTTTAAACATGAGTGCTACCTAATTGGTGTTGGGTTTTACTTAAGGAAAAGAGGTTGGTTTTCCCCCCCTATCTTCAAAATGGTAGGTGGTTTTGATCTCTTTTGTTTGGTTCTCATCTCTGTATTTACTCTGAAATATTTTCTGTAGAATTTTATTTGTTCTATTGTTAAAGGGCTGGCTTGTTGTTACTCATGTGGGCTTTACTACAACCTACATGCAAGTGCAGTGATTAGCTGCAGGGTTCAAGATAATGAATTTTTCAGGAGCCTGCTAGGAAATCTCTGGTAGCATGCTATCAGTTAGATGTTCACCTTAGGCTGGGTTAAGTTCAGATATATGCTTGCTCTTTGTTCTTTATAATGTAGGTGCTGTAATAATATGTAGTGATAAGACATTAATATCTAAAAGTCTTTAGTGCTACCTTTTTTTTCTATGTGGCTATGTAAGGTGCTTAATGATAATAATCTAGCTTTCTTAGGAGCTCTATGTGAATTTTCAAGTGGAGCTTTAGTTCTAGCTCTTTAAACCGTGCTTGTTGTGTGTCTACAGATAATTTTTTTTTAATGCCGATGCATGCGTGTTTTGCAAGAATGTGATCCTGTATCATCTAACAGAATAAACCCATTATACTGGCTGTTTTTTAAATTTTTCAGAACTTCAAAGGGCTCGTTGAATATGTTCTGTCTCTGAGTAGGTAGCTTTCAAGGAGAAAACTTAATATAAAAAAAATCTAAAAGTTAAGCTTTCATATATCTGGCAAAATGACTTTCAGTACTAAGCAGTGTCATGGTGTCATTGCCCTCCTGATGGAGGGACAGTAATATCAGACATAGTAAAATTCTTCATAGAAAGTGGCCTTTTTATTTAAGTATGCTGAAAGCCTGAGTTCAATAAGGTTCATAAGAAAGGCCTAGAAACAGTCTGTAAAATGCAGCCTGAAACCACAGAGCACTCACTACACTTCCTGAAAGTCAGTTACCGAGGCCTCGTCCTTTCCCACTCCCTAGCAGAGCGCTTCTCAGCTAAGATCAAAGGGTACTTGAACTGTTTGGCTCTGACTTTCATAAGAGGCACTCTGAAAGTAAAGCCTAACTAAAGTGTATCTTGAGCTTAATGCAAGTTACCGTGGATTTTGCTTTGTGGTTTTCACGTGGCTCTGTTCAGCAGTCACTGCTGGGCTTTTGCACTTTAGCTTCTCTCTGGATGCTGAAAGTTAGATGTTCCTAAACCCTGCAGAACACAAGACTTCTTGCTGCAGCTGGAGGAAGATGGGATATAATGCTTCCAAGGAGTAAGAACTGGCACAGTGGCTCACCTCTGCAGGACACCAGGCAAGAGCTGCACTGTGTAAGCAGATTTGAAGAGTGAGCTGCTGGTGGTTAACAACTTAATTAGTGACTCCAGTGTAGCTGGTTGTACTCTACTCTTCCTGCTTGGAAAGAGTCAATATTACCTTGTGAACGCTGATCAACAAGTTCTCATTATCACCTCAAAAGCATATGAAATCTGTTTATTAGGTGAACTTGAGACAAAGAATATAATTTTAGAAAACATTCCCCCAAGCAGTGCATGACCGTTGCTTCTTAAATAGTGCAAGGCTGTTTTGCTGTCTGTAAGGAACTACTGTGATGGAGATGACCCTGATTTCTTTTTTTCTTACTTATGTGCTTGGAGGCAAAGTGCTGAGTCATTTTTCAGTGGAGAGAACATCCTGACTTAGAGAGAATGGAGAAAAACTGTTTCATTTCTTCTAGCTAGTGAAGGAATTGCTTGGGGCAGGGGGGAGTACAGTAGAAATGAGAGCATGTACTCCTGAACTCAAGGCTGTAAATGGTATCACTGTAATCTCTTCTGATAAAAACTAAGCCTTTGCACTCTGGAGCCTAGTGCATCTTATCCCTGACCATTGATCAGGGCCGACAATCTAAGTACACTTTAAATGTCCAGCATCTTATTGCACAAGAGGCCTAACAGGTCATTTCAGACATCCCGTCCATTTTCTATCTTTCTGGTCACTGGGAGCTGAGCCCTCCAAAACTCAGGGGTTTCAAGAAAGCTTAAGCTTAAGAAAGCAGCTGCTGCTCAGACTTGTCCTGCAGTGGAAGCTGGGGTCTGCCAAAAACGCCCTGGCTTTGTCTCATGCTGCACTGAGCTGAGTTTTCACTCGGTTGATATAGATCAGGTATTAGGTATGCATAGTATTTGGATTTGTGGGTCAAACTCTTGTTGTAGTTGCTCCATAGGACAGATGTAAGGTAGAGCTGTTTTCTTCCCATAGATAGAAAGCTATGTCAAGTACAGGCTCCCAACCTCTCTGCTGGCTCTCCTGTTTTGAGGACAGCAGGATTAAGTGGCTTTTGGAGGATAGCAGAAGTGACTAAATAGCAGTGACTTAGATTTGACAAGTAGTTAACAGTAGAAGCCCATCTGAGGAAACATGGTTGTAAAGTAAAAGCAAAACACTGTCACTACTCTATTCATAAAGTAGGGGAATTGAAAATAGTTTTTCAGATATGAAAGCATGATTTTGTGTATTGCAAGCAAGATCTAGGTATCTGTGCTTTTTTTGACACAATACTAGCTTCTGTAGCTTTAAAGGATGTTAGATTTTGACTCTGACATGTATAGTCTCACTCAGTACTGTATGTGGGCTAATGAAGAGAGTTACTGAAGGAAAAAACCCAACAACAAAAACAACCTAGAAGCAAATGAGCGTTCCCAGGCATTAAACTTGTGAACAAGTTGGATTTAAAAAGACCAAACCAAAAAAAACCCCACAAAAAACCCCAAAACACATAGCCTATAACTGAAAATAGTCCTTTACTAGCTGTAGGGATGCTGGTTAGGTTACACTGGGATTAGACTACTGTATCTTTCTATGTAAGAGACTTGTGGAATCAATTAAGAGTCTGAAGGCAAAAGCTTTGCTGCAGTTAATTATCTTCAGGCTTTTCTCACTTGATCAGATGTTCTCTCTTGACTTTGAGTTCTCTGCTCCAAGCAGCATTATCCTTCAGGGCCTGATGTTCAGTCTTCCTAGATGTCTTGTCACAAACTGACTTGCATGTGAGCCAGTGAGGAGATGAGAATACCCTGATGGAAACATTTTCAGTGACTTACCTACTACTGCATGGAGCATTCGAGGTTAGTAGGTTCTCTGATCCTTACCACAAAAAGGTCAGATAAATGTCCTCTGTTAATTTGCTTTCAAACAAGTTAATGTAACAGGCAGCTATTTGTGGCAACTGCACTCATCTGTCTAATTAGGCTGTGTTAATAAGTTACAGTAGAGGACTTGGTGCTATGGACATGATGCCCAGTTCTGTTTACAATCTCTCGCATGATACTCTAAAGGCAACCAATCCTTCCTGGTTTCTAGGAAATTACTATTAAAATGAGCATGAGAGCACAGTTGAGTCATTAAAACTGCTCTACAGATGTGTGGTCTCTTCAGCTGTCCGCATATAGCTCTATTCTCTTACTGCTGATTTAAAACATTTCATGTCCAGCAAGAAGTTACCTGAAGTAGACTGAGTGCAAATTCCATTTGGTCTATCTGGGAATTGAAAAAAAGACTGGAAAATAGACCAAGCTGATTGCAATTAATAAAAATTCAAGGGAGTTGAACATGAGTGCTTTGGTATCCCTTTAAAAAGATGAGAGAGTGCCAAGGTCTAGTTTTGTCAACTTGTAACAAACTAAGCTTCTCACATACAAATGGTGCAAATGTGATTTGCTCTGATGTTTGGATCTAGTAGTGGGCTCTGAGTTAAAGGAATAAAGCTTGTATATCCAACTCCTCTTCATCTTGGAGAGTGGAGATGCCTCTACTAAGGTGCTTCAGTGCTCATGCTATAAAAAAGTGATTTGTTCATGTTAAAAAAGATTAAGTGGCTGATTTGCACCATAAACCAGATACTGTTTAATCACCTACAGAAAGTTGTTTATTAATTGCTCTGGTAATGGGTTACAAGGACAAATGCATAAATCATGAAGAACAGCTATTCATTCCAAATTGAGAGCCATATTCACTTCATTAATCATCTTCATTCTTCCAAACAGAGCAGTGCTAGAACCTAAACTGTTAAGTATCTTTGCTCTGAATGCAATCTTCAACAGCAGACCTCATTACAGGGGACTTTTTCCTCCAGGCTCAGTTGATACGGGCCCAAAGCGTAGAGAGGGGTGTTATCCTGTGCTTCAGAAAGATCAGGTTTGGTATGTCCAGTGACTGGAACCACCTGTCAGTGCAGTGTGCCAAGGGCAGTTCCTGCCTTTCTTGATGTAGCACAATATTTATTTATTTTTTTGACTCTCAATACGTGAAACCAAGGTCAGGAGTTTGAAGGGCACGTTCTAACTAAGGCTTAGAGTAGAAAAGAGGTCTACAGAGTTAGTACTTTTTGGATATGTAGGTGACATGCTTTTGGCAGCTTGGATGTGATGACAAGCCTCTGAGGTACCCTTTCTTATCCAGATGCTGAGTGGGCAAAGTGTGCCTTCTCTCACCAGAGAACACATTAGATTTGTTGATTAACACAACACAACCAATGGAAACTGAGAACAACAAAACCATAAACCAGGTACAGGTGATCTAACCCTGGTCAGCCTGGACTAAGACTCAAATTCTGATTTAGGGACCCGTCTTAATTTACTGTTTGAAAAACACCTTCAACTTCCTCAGAATTATTGTTAAAGGGTAACTGGAGCCCATTACTCCATAATGTCTGATATCCTTCTTGTACAGAGATTTAGTTAGTTGCTAGCTGACATACTATCTACTGACTGAATTTCCTGATTCTGTATGAAGAAATTAAAAAGGGTGTGGTTATTCATCTTGCAAAGTGTGATCTGTGTGTCCTGCACAGCTACTTAAATACTACCAAAGATCAGTTGGTGAGATCTGAGTTGATTTGGACAAAATCAACAGGTCCCTTAGACGTTAGGAAGAAGCTCTTCACCATGAAGGTGGTAAGACACTGGAACAGGTTACCCAGAGAGGTGGTGGAGGCCCCATCCCTGGAAATTTTTAAGGCCAGGCTGGATGGGGCTCTGAGCAACCTGCTCTAGTGGGAGGTGCCCCTGCCAATGGCAGGGGGGTTGGAACTAGATGATCTTTAAGGTCCCTTCCAACCCTGACAATTCTATGATTCTATGAAAAAGCAGTGTCACCTGTACTAGATTTGTTTTGGCCATTCAATCTTAAATGTACTAGACTAGTTTAGAGATTAAAGTACTTGTTTCTAAGGCAGAAGACTAAGGTAGGTGTCTTTGTCTCCTATAAGAAATCCTGCCTTATCGGTTTTTGCTTCCCTTCAAGAGACTGGAGGATGCAAGCAGCAGAACTGCTTCTATATTTCCCAGCTAGATTCCCACTGCACACACTGACTTCCAGGTCACTGCTTCCTAGTGGAAACTAACTTGCACAGTTTTGACTTGGACCATATCTCATGCTGAACACACTTTCACTATCTGAAATACTTGTCCATCATAAACCCTGCTTTCCATTAAGAGCAGCTGATCACGAAGATACTGCTTGTCTTACAGATTTATATAGGTAGGTGCAACAAATGTAATTTAGCAATACCCCTACTATTTTAGCAATACTACCTCCTATTGTACAGCTATAATATTGAGGAGTTTTCTTATTTCCACTACTCCCATCACTGAACTGTATGCCCTTTTTGGTTATATATGGGAAATTATATACTGGTTTTCCCCTGGCAGATTTTTGCTCTTGAATAGAAAAAAATTACACCTGTTCCTTGTCTGACTTCATCAGGCTTCAGCTTTTAGTGGAGGTGGATGCAGCATGGATTAAGAATTATGCAGGCAGGTGACTTGGAATCTCTTAAGAGGCTTAAAGCATTGCATAAGCATGCTTCATTATTGTACCAGGACTCTTTGGAGGCAAACTGCTGAAATGATTTGTGGTATTGCTTAACAAACTACTTAACTAACCATGGCTTACAGGTAGTGAGTGCTTCTAACTCATGTCTACTAAATCTCCTGTTTGTTTCAGGTTCAACTCTGGCTCCACTGATCCAGCACAATGATCTGGATACTTCAAGTGTTGTTCTCACCGCTCCCAACACCAGCACTGATTAGTCTTATTGTATTTGGAGCTGGCATCTTCCTGTGGGTGATAAGCAGGCCAAAACCTGTTTTTCCTCCTGTTGACTTGAACAAGCAGTCAATAGGAATTGAGGTAATACTTACTCTGTATGTAGGCATGGACTATTTTTGAGCTTAATCAGAATACTGATCCATTCTGACACTGAGTATCAGTGAAAACCTCCTATTTGATATACAGACTCTTCTTTCCCAGGTGTACAACTCAACAGTATGGTGGAAAGAAAGGAAGTCTTAAGACACTATGAGTAAGAAACAGCAGCTCTTGCTAGCATGGTTATGTAGGCTTTTTACCAGATGACCTGTCTGTCACTGAATTTTTTCCTGTATTTTTAAATACTTTGCATCAGCTTTGATGCTGGTACTAAACTTCACGTAACTAGTCAAGTGGTAGCACTTAATCTTAGTCAAGGTGTCTTCAATAATGTATAATTGAATATTAATCTAGGCCATCTAGAAAATTCCTCTGCATATGACTGAGTAGATCAAAATCAGGAAGGAAGATGAGACTTCCCTAACAATGCGATGCTGTTGAAATGCTTTAAAGGGGATTGCTGGGAGGATGGCTGAGGAACAAATGACACTGCATCTGTTCTGCACTGTTTCATAACTGTACTCTGTTCCTAGGGAGGAGCCAGGAGAGCTGCACTCTTGACAGATAATAACCTGCTTTCTTATTACTTTGAAGATGCTAAAACCTTGTATGAAGGTTTCCAGAGAGGACTGCGTGCTTCTGGTAAGCTTTGTACCTGCTAGTTAATACTTACTTATTACAAGTAAATAAAATTATCCCAAGGTCTTTTGCCTTGCCTCTTGTCTGTAGTAATAATTCAGGCTAGCAAAAGCTTTCCTAGCCTTTTGTGGGGTGGAGTGACAAGTGATCATATTTTCTTTTCCCCGCACTGATTTAGCAGTAGTCTTAGTTGGCAGACTGGGCAAGAACAAACACCAGAAGCTTAAGATGGTAGAGTTCAGTGAAGAGTAAGCAGATAATAAGCATCAGAAGGAGCTGGGTGGGAACACCTGCTTTGTCTTATATGGGTTTTAGTGTAAAGTTATTGCCTGCTTACAACAGGAATGAAATTGTGCACGTGTGACTTCAGGGATCCCATGTACGGAAATATGTGATAGTTTGCGAGCTACTTTAATCTCATGTGGGTTGTGAAATGGGGAAAGTATTAGCAGATCTTGGAAGTATTGCTTATAAGGATAAAGCCATCACTCTTACAGTCTTGGTGTGGGCAGAGTGCTTAACTATGGACACTGCACTTCCAGTTAGCTGCAGGCCTGGCTGGAAAATATCTCCCACTTGGTGTTGCATTGAAGTGCTATGCAACTTCAGTACTGAGCTTTACAATTGCTTTTCTGGACTCTTCCTCTAGGAAATGGCAAGTGTTTAGGCTACAGAAAGCCCAACCAACCTTATCAGTGGCTGACATATAAACAGGTGAGTATTGTACAGGGCAGATCTTTCAATTTAGGATGTTGTCTTGTAACACTAAAGATGGGGGAAAACTATCTTACAGGTTTCGGACAGAGCTCAATACCTGGGATCAGGGCTTTTGCAAAAAGGATGCGAACCATCATCAAACCAGTTTATTGGCATTTTTGCTCAGAATAGGCCAGAGGTAAGCAACAAATTGAATATTCTTTCCCACAGTATTCTGACACCCTGGGGAAACAGGAGGGTCTGTATTTAAATAGCTTGAGGCCACATGAGGAACAATTGCAACTGACTTTTCCCTTCCCAGTTCCTTTATTACTGAC
>VYZX01016199.1:5750-17655 GCA_013401335.1 Brachypteracias leptosomus | reverse complement strand
AGGTCAGGGTTGATGGGGCTCTGTACAACTTGACCTAGGTAGAGGTGTCCCTGCTTGTGTAGGGAGGTTGGACCAGATGACCTCTAGAGGTCCCTTCCAACTTAAAACATTCTATGATTCTATGACCTATTTCTGCTACAGCTTTTGTTATAAGATGTTGTCAGATGTATCTTAGCCTGGTGTGGGAACTTACACACCAGGACACACATAAATCAATGTGCCCAAAAACGAGTCTGTAAAAAGAAAGCATAAAAGCTGTCACAGCTACAGCTCTCAGTTATGTTCCACAGCCTTTCTATATAGAAGTGGAGAAGCAGAGAATCAAGGACAGAATACAAATGCTCTGTTTGTTTGTTAATTTTGGGATCTAAAGAAAATCAGAATCTTAAAGCTGTTTTGCATTTGTTTTAAGAAAACAGGTTCCTGAAATTTGTAACATAGCACTTTACGAAGGCAAAAAGTTGGGATCATTTGCAAGGCTGGCCAAGACCCTAACTCCTGACTGAGGACTGTCTGGGAGTATGGCAGCTGCTCTGGGACACATGGAGGACAAGGAGACTTTAGTAATTTGTCTGCTGGGGCCTGGTCCTGGGCCTCAGCACATCTCCATTTACTAATACAGACACAGCCTAAGATTACCAAACAATGACATTTCAAAAGGCTGCAAACAGATGTGCAGATTACTTATAGCAGAAAGTAATTAGCAAGATCAACCTAACATAGCTGCTTCACTGAAAGCAATGAAACTATCATTATAGTTCATGTAAATACTCTGCTCTGGATTGTCTAATCTAGTAAGCAAGTCTTGCACCAGGGACAACCTGAACTTGAACAGATTAATAAATTATAAAGGAATCTGAGTAAATCTGACAGCAAAAACTCTTATTCATGGTCCTCTGGTGTCAGAACTGCTTTTTAGCTTCTCTTCAAGCTCAGTGACTTTCTGCAAGCATATGGAAGACTGCAGATCACTAGCCTCTTCCTCATTATGACCATTTTCCAGTGGACTCAACCTGATCTTTCAGTTATAAATCACTTATAAATGCCCCACATGCAATTCCTCAGAGGACAGTGTATTATTTATTACCAATCACATCAGTAGTTCCAAGCGCTGATTTTTCACTTTTAATAATTTCCAAGAAAGCTATTTATTTTTGCATTAGGTCATTTTCTGGGTCAAGTTCAAAGCATATGTGTATTTCATAATTCTGCCTCAAAATTACTAAAGGTTTGGAAAATTTGTCTTGCTTTGCCAAATTTAAATTAGATTAAGGGTGGAAGTGGTTGTTAATTATTTGGGGGACGAGAAAAGGGTTAGTTTCTTACTAAACCAATTCAGATAACCTAAATAATTCAATGATTCTGTGTTTGCTTTCCTCACTGACTTATCAGTGATTTTTTCTTCAGCTTTTAATATCCTGAAAGCACTTAATCCCTTCGTCTCCCCATAGCTTGCAATAGTTTAATTACTCTTCTCAAACACTACATTTTCATTTGAAGAATGGTCAGCCTTGCAAATGAAACCCTGTCATGTTCATTCACTACACAGTTCAAGGAAAGCTTACTTACCAACCTTTTATGAATACTATTCCTCTTGAATGACAAAACGTCATTTTAACCATTTCTTTATCTACAATACTTTTTGCACACCTTGAGGGTAGGGGTACAAGAAGTGACATTACTGAAACATTGATCATAGCCTGGAAAATTTTTACAGAAAGCAAAAATAATTCAAGTTGCAAGTAATACCTTACATTTACAACTTCTAGTATTATCCGCTCCTCTGCAGTTTGAGTTGCATGGCTGACCCACATCAGCCATGACATGGTTCTCCACTCTCCCACCAGAGCGAGGAAGCACTGTCACAGGTGATTCCTGTCTCTGGACAGGATGACCATGGGTACCACGCACATACAATGGTCCAGCAATGGTGATGCTATCAACGTTCACTTTATGTTAAAGAAAGAAACAAATCAGTGAACAGAGGTCAGTCAAGAATAAATATGAAATCACACTTAAGGCCTTTCATGGAAAAATCAGCCATGTAGATTGTGATAGTGGCATCTGGGAGACAACTCAACTCTCAATGATTCCAAGATATGCAGCAAATATTTTTTTGTGAAACATGGGAAAAGACAAAATAGCACACAATTTGGATTAAAAAAAATCTATTGAAAATAACTTCTGAACATGAAACAGGGGAACAAGAATTTGGCTAAATCATAATAAAGCTATCTTTTAGCTCAGTATTTATTTTTCTCTAACACTTAATATTTACAAGGAGTGTAGAAACCACCACTGATTACTGTTTCAGAAGAAAATAGTACTAAAAAAAATCAAACCCAAAGAACTCTACTCAGCAATTTACATAAAGGAAAAAAATAAAACAATGATAATGTTGGGCAAAACATCTAGATCTTTAAGTAAGAAGGTCTGACTTTTCAAAGACAAGGTTTGGGGCTGTACTAAGTGATCCATTAGGACAGAATGTGTTTAAGTCTCAGGATACTATTAGGTAGTAGTTTTGGAAGGTAACATTTCACAAGCCATTGCCCACAGCTTCCTACCCAAGCCTCAAACAATATATGGATCCTTTGAATAATAGAGGTTACCTTTCCCAAAAATGTGTCAAATAGTTGAAAGGAAAACCACTGTACATGTTGGATTCTTTAAACAACAGACTAGGCAATGGAGAGCAAAACTACATGCTGTAATCAACTCTAAAGCAGACAGAACCAAAATGAGCATAACGTGACTCATCTGTATTTTAGATGATAGCTTGGTGTTTATAAGGAAGTGCAGTAGGGAGCTGTTGCATTCAATGTGCTTGGGGCATTACCTTTAGGAGCATTATTTGGTTATCTTTAGGACAGCTACCCAGATGGGTGGTGTTAAGGAACATCATATTCCTCTGCAGATGGCAGTGTATGCGTAAATATAACACACAGCAACTGGCAAGTGCTCCTGCACGGGGGTCTGGATGAATACAGCAATCGATAGATTACCCTGTTCTCAAAATGAGCAGTACATAAGAATCTTACCCTATTTTACGAAACAGAGAAAAACAGCAACCCATTGGGTCAAGGTTGCCTAAGTATAATCTATGTAAGTGAAATAAGATTATTAAATCCTTATTAACCCATTAGCACTACTATCACCTGAGTATCAGGTTCTTTTCAAAAAGCTGTGAAGGAAAAGACACAATACTTTACGGAAGGAAAGCTGGTTAGCTTCTTTTTTTTCTGGTAGAAAAAATAAAAGTGTCCCCATTTTCAAAATCTCAGACATGAAACGTGTTCAGAGGACACATAATATTTATTATCTAAACATTATCTTTAATATTATAACGAAATCAAGACACAGCGAGAAACTAAATTTTAATCAGAAATAAAAAGGAGACAGCATGACAGGTATACTTAGCCATAGAAGTATTGTCATCTCCAAAAACTCTGACTGAGATCCCAAGAAACATGAAATTAAAATGAAATTGAACAGCTTTTTGATCTTTTCATCTTTTAGGATGCCTACCCTGTTCTTCCTCCCCAAGCCTCTGCTTAGAGCTATTATAAGCCAGCACACTGGGCTGCAGGGACATTTGCTTAACAAAGCACATAACTGCTTTCTTTGTGGGATCATCTACAGCCAACATTCAGTGTTAGAACCAGATTTAAGCATGTTGTCTGTATGAGTGAATACACAGATGATGACCTTCTGCTGTTGCTGGGCTATGTAAAGCTGCCATGCTATCCTTTTTGAACAATGGGAACTCATGTCCAGCTTTCCACTCCAGCTCCTTCTGCACTGCTCTCTCCTTTTCCTCTTGCACACTTTCCTGCTGCCACATGCTTCCTTCTACTCCTCTCAGCTGTTGCCAATAGCTGACAATTTTCTTTTTGTCACTTTTATGCTCCATTTTTCCTCTGCCCTCCTATGATGTTTTTCATATGACATGCATTTCCATAAGGTGACCTCATTCCATCTCTCTCAGAACAGCACAGTCCCTCTTTGTTGAGGATGTGCATGGAAAATGGTAACAATTTTTAAGTAAAGCAAATGTCATGAGTTCAAAGGTAGGAACTAAAAATTAATTAAAATACTGAAAAGTTGAGGGATCCAGAAAAAATAATTTATGTTCAGGGAGTCTACTTTTATATTTGAATTATGTAAGACAAAAATCTTAAAAAACATGCAGCATATATCAAATAGTAGCAAGAGTGCACAACTTTTTTGTTATTTACCAAACCAAATGTCTATTTTATTCTGATCTTTTGCTTACTCCTTTCAGAACTGTTTCAACACATAACCTAGAGTTCACAGAGTGATGTGAAAGAGATTACATAAGTTTTCTTTTGCATCTAAGTTTTAAATAAAAGTCGGTACAGTTGCTTTTGTACTTTTCCTGGTTTCATTCAAACACTATTGAGATTAATAGGTTCCCGCTATAGGTTTAGAGAACTGATTTAACTATGAAACAGCTCTCTTTAATATTGATGAAGTTCGCAACTTCTGCAGTCTCTGGCACAGAATAAGGTCATAGCTTGTTCTACTCCCATGCTGTGGTGTGAGCCAACCACAAGAGGAGTCCAGCCTTGGCACTCAGTCCTCCACTGCTGCATCCAGCAGAGCCCATCAGCATGGTCCACCTGCAGCTGCCTTCAACTAGCTCTGACCAACCTGTGGGCATGGGCAGGAGGGTGGCCACATCCCAGATGATTGCATGTCTGCACTGGAGGAATGGCTATCTGATTTTTCAGATGCTGCTGTGGTGGCTGGACCACCAAACACCAAGCACCAAGCACTTCCTCCAACATACACTTCTCTTCAGTCTTGTTTTCCACTATGAAGCAGTTTCAAATTACTGGCCACCACAGATCTGAACCCAGACTGGTTTGATTTCCTGCAGAATATCATGTTTTAACTCAAGATGCCCCAAACGACAAAGCAGCCCAAAAGGATTTCAAATATCTAGAGTGTACTGATATAATCAACCTTTTCAAGTTAGAAAAGATAAACTGCAACATAAATCGTTTTCGGGACTTGAGTTTACTTCTAACCTTCTAAGGGAACAAATGGCTCTGCTTCACATGCAAGATGTAGGTTTAAAAAAACCCCAAACATAAAACCCACACCACTTAGCTAAACCATAGTAACAATATATTGTGCTCTTGGTCAAAGCCAAAGACCTGAATTAAAAATACGGGCTATGAAACATACTAAGTGATTTATGGACCTGTTCCCCTGCTCACTCCTTCAATCCAGTGCTGATGAAACATCACCATAATGCTCCTTTAATTTTCTAAAACGGGAGAAAACTAAACCAGCAAATAGGGTTGATTAGTTTTAGCTATCTCAGATAAAGCAGGTGCCGGAAGAAAGTGACAATTGCCACACATGGTATGAGGGAATGAGGAGAGCACTAGGGCAGAGAAGCTGACCTTTTGGTGGCAGCAGCACACTAGATGGGCTCAGCTGTGAATCTTTGGCTTAGCCCATAAAGATAAAGACTATAATTAATTACTCTCATAATTTCACATCTACCACAGGCTACTAAGCACACATTGCTGGTTTTATGCAAAGCAATTCATTACATGGTGTATCCCAGAGTTAAAGCACAGAAATGGAGGGATGACAGTCAGCACTGTGCTTTGGACACTATCCATATGCTGGTGGCTTATCCTTCTGCCTCCAAATTACTTTGAATTAATAGACCACAGTAGCACATATTGTCAACCTCCAAGTATCTATTCCTGGAAATACACACAAACCATTCCAATAGTTATGACACTTTGAAGGGCAGAAAAAAAAAAAGGGGTTACAGAGTAGCAAAGAAGTCCCTATGTTGCAGAAATGTAGGGGATACAATTAAAGCAGGTATAAAACCATGCATTTGATAAAGATGCTGTGTAACATGTGAAATTATTTAAAGTCATTGTTTAAAAAGAAGAGACAGATGTCAAATGTGGAATAAAGTGCTTCTTCTCTTGGCACTTTAGATGTTAAGGTTAACTTTTGCAAAAATATCTCTTACTGTTACAGTTTTTTTAGGTTTATTCCAATCATTTTTTAGGACAAAGTCTTGAAAGCTATTAAATTAGGAAGCAGCATTGTATTACAAAGAAAAAGAGCTGGAATACTTTTAAAATATGGAAAGTAACTTAACTTGCATATGTCACAAATGCTGAAGATACTACTTTCCTTGGCTTCTATTTTTTTCTTATTGAAGAAATTTATTTTTGTGAAATAAATTACACTACTACAATGTAAGCTGAGAGCTCACTTTTGCTTTCCCTACATCTAAATCCGACTAGTACGACTCATAAAAACAGGCACTACTGGGAATTAAAAAGTTAAGAATCTGGTACTCCAATAGTCAAGAGGCAAGTTTTCTAAGTGCAGTCTCTCCTGTCCCATGTTGATGACTTTTTTTTTGTACTAGACTGAACATACAAACTCTCATATAGTAAAACACATATGAAATTGTAGGCTGAGTTATTAAAGGTAACCATAATGTTATATCTGCGGGAATTACTCAGAGACACTTCTAATTTTAAATAGAAATGTAAGAATACTTTTAGCACTCAGGTATGTATTCTTTTTGTTCTTTACAAACACTTTTTCCTTCAGGAGAGGTTTCTAGTCTGGAGGCAGGAAGATAAACTCAGATGTATTTGTCACTTGTATTGACACTAGTATATTAACAGGTCTTCTCTGTTCATTTCTCTTACTATAACAAGAATGCACAATGCAAAGGAACATAAAGAATAACTTGTATGTTGAATATGAATATACAAATGCTACTGGAGGCTGCTCTGATAGCGTGGCTGGGGTGTGCTCCGATAAGCAAAAAATGGTTTTTGATCATGGACTTCTCAGTCCACGGCATACTTTTGTGCAGTTCCTCTGTCCTACTGAAATAAGGAATTGGACATATGGCTGTTCATAAAGTCACACAGAGATATTTTATTGTTATGATGAATCAGCCTAAAGCAAAATTTCCTATTGGTTATTATCTCTCACAAACACATTGCTCTTCCAGTTCTGGAAAATGGTTAATACTTCTGCTTCATCAAAATGTAAAATCTCTTGGCCATTGCCCATAAACCTTTGACAATTAAAACCAATGGAAGATAGTAGATTTCTCATATTAATAACAATTACATAAAAGTGCTCAACAAACAAGGTGATATTTTCATTTAGTTTTTTGTAGCCAAATGGATTGCAAGAGAGATGGCTTGTTTCCCTTTTATTCTGAAGCACACACAAACAGACAATGCAATAATTACATAAGTAATTTTGTGGTACCATATAGAAATATTTTAAATACGTAGGAAATCAGAAAAATAAATGTAGATTTTTTTTAAAAAGTCTATAATGATATACGTTGCCGACAATAAAAAATTACAATCTGAACAAAAGCTGAGAAACCAAAAGAGAAAAAGATTAACAAAAGGTTGAATGTATGTAAGAGTGACAAAGATGTGCAAAGGAAGGAGAAATACAGTAGGGGCAAACTGTATTACTCAGTTTCAGACACACACATATGTCTTGTTCCTTTTTATAAGGCATTTTATGGAAATCATATATTTTTGTATTTCATCACCTTATTTTTAAAAGCTTAAGTTGAAACTCAAAATGCAATGAAAAAAATATCAACTTACGCATTAAGCATTACAAATTAAAAGCTATTCACAAACCAGCTAACCTGCCACAATTTGTGGACTTCAGTCCTCAGGCAAAAAAGAAGAAAAATATCTGCATTCTAGCTTCAGAAAAACCAGGCTAAACTCAAACTGTTAATAACTAAAATATTTTCTCCATCCTCAGTGTTAATATGAATTTTACTCTTTTTCTGTCATGAACTGGTAAGTAAACAAAATAGGTCTATGGAAGAGGATAAGTTCAAGTAGTTCTACTTGAAAGATAATGATTTCTTGTAAGTCTACAAATAATCAACAGCCATCTGCCAGTAGTATCTTACATTTCCAACTAGAAAGAAAATATTTTTTCTCTACTACCACAAAAAGCAGTTCCACATTTTAATACTTTGAGTTCAAATAAATAAGTAGCACTGTTCTTCCTTGCCCACTTTAAAATGTTTTAATAGACCTTTCAACTAACTTGGCACTGTCCACCTCTCGTACCATGTCTACTTAAAGCTCCTGCTTCCAAAGTAAACATGTTGTGCTTCATGCACAAAGGCCAGTTTGGAAAGAGAAACTCACCAGCTGACCATATATAACTAAGTTGGAATGGCTAAATTAGTGATGGGAACATATTTCTTAGACTTCTGTCACCTTCTGCAGGTTGAAGGTTGCCCTCCTTTCTCTCCTTCACTATAAACACATGTACACACACATTCATATAAAATTTAATTTGCTTTTAGTAAGAGAAAATGAAGACCATATGAAATAACAAAACTGAGCCACAAATTTCCCAGCCTTTCACAATAATATTTAGAAGAAAAAGTTTCAGGGAAAAACATATTACAAAATTTTCCCAAGAAAAGATTTTTCGAATGAAAGGTGTTTTTTGAAAAGAATCCAGATTTTCAAAAATTATTGAGATTTCTTTCCATTTGTGGTGTACAGAGGGAATTTAAGTTACTGAGGAATATAACAACATTTTCCAACAGCTCATATCATCAACCATGTAACTTTTGTCTCCATTTACATAGAAACAATCATATCTTGCATATAACTGCTTCTGCTGCTCTTTCAAGGCATAACAGCCCATTTCTAACATTGCATCAGCAGCACTTTAAATCAACCCTCTACATTTCCCCTAGGCTATTTTGGAAGCTTTAACTATTCCATGACAGGATAAAATTATGCATAGATAAATTAAAAATTCATAGACTGAACTAGGTATTAAGTTGTAGCAGTGCTAAACAATTTGGACACTTCCTTTTTTTTTCATCAACAAGTCAGGCTAGTATAAACCACCTAGTTATAGCCAACATTGCAATTATCAAAGCTATTGGTTGGTCCTCAAACAAGGAGTATTTATAGTGCTTTCTGTTCCTCCACATTTTTTGATGTATACCTGCTTATCGAATTGCAACAGGTAGAAAAAGTAAAAAAGCCTTCAGGACTGATTAGCTGGTTGGGTTTTTTTTGTGTAACTTCTCATCAAATTCACTTTTCAAACCCAAAATTTGCCTTTTATAATAGTGCTGGCTGATGTAGATACTACCTTTCCTTATCCATGTTTGGAGGCTCCTTCTGCTATAAATCAGCCCCAAAGTATTGCTTCTATCAGCAGAGCACCAAACATATTTTCAAAAGATAAATGAAACTGTCTTCTGTGACTCAACCTTCTTCATGGAGGGGGGGAAAGCATCATAATACTAATCAAAAGGAATTGTTCTCTGAATCATGTGAGCAGTTTGTGTGATTATATGGGGCTGTGCTTGTGCTGTAAGCAGAACTTGTTCAGCTGAATCAGTAACTAAAAACATGAGTCAACTTTTGACCTAAAGAAGGTGGCTCCTATACTATTATCTGGACTAGCCTTTTTGGGAGACAAAGACTAATGTTACCTAATGTCACTTACACAAATATTTGGCTGTTCACATTGTCTAGTGTGTAAAGCAGGTCTTTTGCTATATCTACATTTCCAGAATACTAACACAAACTACATCTATTTAAAATGAGGAAAGAGAACAGCTCTAGAGTTCTTGGGGATGAGGCTGTGGGGTTTTTGCTTTTTTTGTTTCGTTTTGATGTTTTGTTTTTCAATCTGTGTGAACCATGGAAGTTATAGTAAAATCTCTATTGATACAGAATCACAGAATGTCAGGGATTGGAAGGGACCTCAAAAGATCATCTAGTCCAACAATACAAAGGATGAATTTATTTTCTGTGTAGAAGGGGATCTTTAGTTTATAAGAACTCGTCCTATTTTCACTCTTTACTGTTTGTAAAAACTGCAGTAGCTCTGATTTCTCAGAAAAAAAGTATTTCATTTTTAAGTTTAACTACAACAGATGTTCTCTACTAAAAGGAAAATATCTGCTTTTCCAATGGGTGTGGAAGTGTTTATCTTTCACTTAAAAAGTCGCTCAATCACCAAGTGAAGTTCTAAGGATGCAGTGTAACAGACACAAAGCCATTCTCTCTGGATCCACTACTTCACAGCATACTTCATAATCGGTTATGCATATTTGCTACAAACCTTACTATTTGCCACATATCAACTACCATACTTTGAAGTTCAGAACAAAGAAGTTCTGTTCAAAGTCATATGCACACACAATAGGATTTCCAGCCTCCCCACTCAGCCAGCTCCAAAGCTGCTTTCCAAAGCGTCCATCAGAGAATTGCTGCGTGGAGGAGGCTCCTGCCAATTCCCAGTTTTGTATGCTCTGGCATTTTGATGGAAATAGTTTGGTGTAAAAGAAAAAGTTCTTTTCCCTTTCCAACAGCATATTTTTTCCACTCTTCTCATATTCTGTAATGGTACAACTATTTCTTTTTGCTGTAATTTGATAATTTATTTTTAGGTGACCAGAACTGGCAGTTCTACTGTTGGACACATCAGAAATATCTACACAGGCAGGTGCAACCAGACTCTGCTTACACCCTGGGCTGGCTGCATACAAAGCGGTGGCAGCCTGGAAGCAGCTGCATTAGCATGGATGTCCCCTCACTAATACATGTATCAGTGCTCAGGCGCACTGACAATCTCATAACTTTCAGCTGAGGTCTGCTTCCCATCCAGTCAGCTTCTGCAGAAGTACAAGGGTTTGGTGACAGCTGTATAGATGAGTCCAATCTGCTCAGAGGCCCAAATATCAACAAGCAGAATTTGCTTTGTGTATCTGGCCAGAGGCATGAAATATGCTGAGGAGCATCTTCCTATAAAGCTGCAGCTGCTAGAGAAGACGCAACCTCCCTATAACTCAGATGGAAGTATAACAAATCTAATGGGTCAAATAGACATTAGCCATGGAAGATGTGATGAAGAACTTGTGAAGAGTTAATAATGAGAGTCAGAGGAAAAGTACAACCTGCTGCCATGGTCTCAAATAGAAAATGGTGTCCCAAGTTTATTTGTGTGCATTTGAGAAATTACAGAAAGAGTTTTATATTCACTCTTCTGGTCAAAAAAAAGTANGATTTTTAAAGCAGTATTTGAGAGAGAGAGAAAACTGTTCTTAAAATACTGAACTAAGAAAAATAAAGTTCCGTTCGAGATACAGGACAGATTTTGTATCTAATAGACAGTACTATCATAATAATCACCAGTGATACTTCATGATGCTTAGATCTCCCAAATGAAAACAAGGCCATATAGTTTTACAAAGTTTGGTTTTCCTTGCATACTGAAATGGTACTGCACAATACTCTAATGCAAAATTCACATTTANGTTTCTCAGCAGAACTTGCCAGATGCTGGTTCAATTATGCATCTGTCAATAGAAACACTGTGAAATGCTTCATGTAGGTCATGTAGGCTTTGGGCCTGCCAGGCTTAACAACATCCCTCTGTTGACTCGTATTTGCTGCCACAGCCTTATTTCTACCTTAGCCTTTCCTGTTTAAACTCATTTTCCAGCTTGAAAGATACACTTCAGACTAATTTAGCAAACTATCCTAACAGAAAACCTTTGACAACAGCAAGACTTTTGTCAATATGGATAAAGTCAGGATCCAATAGACTCTACTTACAGATGCAGGGGACCAGTCTTGACATTTGCTCTGGTGAACAGCACAGTCTGTCATTCTGCGCCCCATCATGTGCACAGGAGATGAGCTTTAGTGTATAGAGCTGAAAATAATTTTGAAACTACTCACAGTTTTGCCTTTTGGAAACAACTCAGTTCTGAAACGTAAGGAATGCGTTAACTGAGATCTATACATAAAAGCATTAATTAAAAATTCTCAAAAGATGATTACATTGTTTA
>VYZX01016198.1:15091-29478 GCA_013401335.1 Brachypteracias leptosomus | reverse complement strand
CCCTCCCCTCTTCTTCCCTCCACAGGCCAGTGTGCATCTTCTGTTATATATTCATTAGCACCTGTAATTTTCTGAATATACCTGAATCTCAGTTAATTGTGTTGCTTTACATTTTTCAAATTATTTTACTTTTGAATTTTACCCTTGTGACTTTTCAGTTCTATTAATCTGCTACCATTTTTGTTTTATCTGCTGGAGAAATATTTTCTTAGTTTGACTTTGAAGATTACTCTTCTTAGGCATTCAAAAAAAAAAAAAGAATAGCTTTCTTCTATGTCCTTTCCAACTTGAGTCTAAAATACTACATTTTAGTTATAACTCAGAGCAAACTTTAAGGAATAGTTTCAGTTTGAACTAAGTAATATATAAGCATTAAATTGTTTCATATTTTTTGAGATAGAAAATTAAGGAAGATTTTAAATCTTTTTCATGCACAGGTGAGTTAGGTTCATAATTTCAGGTCTATCAAAGTTTTCTCAAACAAGAAATATGCTATGAATTCTTTGTATTTTGTTCTGCTTCACCTCTCTTAAAATTGCAATAAGAATATTAATTTTTGATTGATCTGCACATGAAACATTTTGTTCAAGCCAGATACAGTTCTCTCAAAAAGTGGCCAGGAGAGCAACTCCCATCAGCAACTCATGTTACACATCTTATTAAAGTGTGCAGTGATGTAAAAGAAAGAGTATGATGAAAGTTTGCGGAGAAAAGTATTATTCATTCCATTTCACCTCCATCTGGTCCTCCATCCCTGAAATATTAATGTGCAAACCCCAACATGTGACTAGTACTTCCAGGGTATGAAAGGTGCTTTGAAACCTTGGTGAGATGAAGCCTTGACAATTTAAAAGCCATTTTAAAGACCTGATTGACTATGATCCAGGATGTTATTACATCTTTTCGGCGCTCTTTTAATCAGAAAGTATTGTAGTAGCAAGAAGTACGTCAGAAATAATATCAAGTCTTACCTTGTTCAAGAATATTATTTCTTTCACATGTCACCTTTTCAGCTATATTATATAGCGGCATGAGTTGTATTTTGTGGATTATTTTTTTTTTTTCAGTTAGTTTTAATCCTTAATAGATTTTTTATCTCTCTCTCTTCACCTTTTCTATTTAGAGAAATACAGATATGTGGCTCAGTCAATGCTTTCTGTTAGCTTCATAGTAGTGGTCCAAACTGCAATAAAGACTTCACTGAAATATTACAACAATGTGTGGAACTTTTACTTTAGAAACCAGTAGATATTTTAGGATATTTAGGTCCAGGTAGAGGGCACGAATTCCAATCTTTCTAAATAACTTTCTTCAATGGTCCAAACAGTTCAGTCAGTTTTTTGGTACAAAGAAACATAATAAAATCCCCCAAAGTCTCTGAAAAGCAACTTAACAGGCAAAATTGGTAAAAACCTGTGTAGAGACTGCATTAGCACAGAAGCAGGATTGGGATGTGAGAATTGTTTGGGATTTTTTTGCCACAAATGCACATTACTTCATGCTGTGATGATGATTACTGTATCAAAACCATGATGTAATGATATACAACACTGTTAATATGACTTGGCATAGTGCAAAAGTTTCAAATTTGATTCTCTATAAACTTCCATAAAATAGTAATCCGAACTCCTTCAGTAGAGTTACAGACAGGACAACAACACGATGTTATGAATTCTTTCCTATTCACACACTTTCTGGCAGAGTAACATGCACTGAGGATGCTAAAAATTAAATGCACCAGAAAAACTTCTGAGTAGGTAAATTTCAGAGGGCTTATTCACACAGATTATTGGTAAAGAGCTCACTCCAGCAATATTTTAAACTCTGTTAGAAAGCAATAAATAAATATAGCAGAAAAAATATGTGAAATAAGAATTTTCTTTAGACCTGTGCATGATTATCTGACTAGACCACTGGCTACTATCAAAAGTATATTAGGTATGCTAGTGTCCAATTACATTCAGTAGTATGCCAGAACTTGATCTTTTCCACTTCATTAGTATCTGCAGTTTATGAGTGCTGCAGATTTTGAATATTAAAGAATTCATAAATTGTTCTGTTCAGAAAAAAAGTGATTGTGTAAAAATATAATTCTTTGCTCAGTATTTCTGCTAAGTTGTTTCAAAAGTACACTAGCTTTTAAATAGATGTATAGCTACTTCGTCCTGTTAGCTCTGTGGAGAAAACAGAACTGAAAAGGGAATGAAGCTAATTCTTGTCATTAAGTATGTTATATAGTAAGTTCCAATCAGTTAAAGCATAAAAAACCCCCAAACTCAACCACTTTTGAAGATGATCCCTTAACAGTTAGAAGTTCACAGGTTAAGATATCTTTACTTGTGTGTTTGTATCTTAATTTGCTGTCTAAGCATCAGAGTCAGTAAAGTTTGAGAAGTTCTTTAGCTGATCATATGCAGGTATTTACTCTTAGAGGACCTGAATGACCCTACAGTCTCAGATGGGCAGAATTTAGCTGCCTAATGTTAGATGTTTAGCATCACTTAAAATATCCTAGCATGGTCTTCCTCAACATAACTGCTGGTCCAGAAGGGCACAATTTTCCTGTAGATCCTTTGCCATCTTTGCTAGCCCACTGAAAATGTTTTGAATAGTGTAAGACATGATATTGACACTAGACAGCTATCTGTAGAAGAGTTAATTAAGCTCTACATTTTCCTCGACAATAATGTGAACTTAGAAAACCTAGGGCTCTTCACCCTGGACAGTGATAAAAAAGATTTTTCTATCCAATGTATTATTATGATCTGTAACATAAAATAAAAATCTAGAAGTCTAAATTTGAAAGCCAAAAATTAATTCCTAGCTTCTGAACAGCGAATAGACGAGCTGATGCTGTCAAAGCAGTTAATATGGGTAAAACCAATCTTTTCCTCACCACACAGTTCATTTTTATTCTGTAGGAGTGCTTTCCGCTTTTCACTCTGAGCAAGGTGTTTGCAATGTAGAAGGCAGAGTGGTCATCTCCATTTAGTTTTTGAAATAGTAAGCACATTCCCCCTCTGACGGGTTTGTGACATCCTACTTATAGAGGAGGTTACCAAAATTCTCTACCAATTTTTTGCAGTGCAAATTCTGAATTTATGTGTGATTAATTTCTTTTATTCAAACGTAAGTCTTACTCATCTGAACAAAGAATTGCTTTAGGTCCAATTACAATGATTATAAAAATTATAGTCAAAATTATAGTGAATAAAGTTCTGTAAGCAAAATTTTTAGTATTCACACCTTCCTATGGTGTTACGTTTCTCCTTTCAGTGCCCTTCTGGCTCCTGGGGTTGACAAGTCAAAAGAGGAGGCTCAGGGGAGATTATCGCTCTCTATAATTACCTGAGAGGAGGTCGTAGTGAGGTGTCAGTTTGTTCATTCAATTAACAAGTGGTGGGACAAGAGGAAACAGCCTCAAGTTGTGTCAGGGGAGGTTGTGCTTGGATACTAAGAAAAAATTATCCACAGAAGGATTGTAAAGCACTGGAACAGGCTTCCCAATATTCCTGTATTCCTGAAGGTATTTAAAAGACATGTAGATGTGGTGCTTAGGGACATGGTTTAGTGATGACCTGGCAGTCTTGGGTTAATGGTTGGACTTGATGATCTTAAAGGTCTCTTCCAACCATAATGATTCTATGATTCTGTGATTCTTGGGTCACCTTGGAGTCATTTTTGTATGCTTGCTGGTCCACTCTGCTCCTTGTTCTTTCTTCACTGCTCTCTAATTCTATCTTGCATGATAATTTACTAAGTACCAGGTGTTTTATATATGTTGGAAACTTGTTTTTTATTCCCTTTATATCTCTAATACTGGCTTTACACAGCTGCCAAGGTTATACTGCTTTAATGACCAGCAATTGACTAACAACTTTTTACAGACTTGAGGCCTATTGTCCCCTGTTTGTGCTTTCAAGACCCTTGCTATCATCTCAGGTCTCTTTTCTGCTACACTACATTCTTATTCTAGAGACATAGATGGCTCATTTAATGCAGAACTACTAGTTATAAATATTAATTAGTAGCATGTGTGTGTGCGTGTGTATAGTTTTGGGTGCTGGTTTGGTTAATATTCTTCATAGCATTACTTCATCCATTAAACTCTCTTCATCTCAACCCATGGGTTTCCTCACATTTACCATTCTGATTCTCTCTTCCATCCTGCTGTGGAGGAGCAAGCAGACAACTGTGTGGAGCTATGCTACCTACCATGGTCACTCACCAAAGTGTACACCAGTAAACATTACCTTGTACAAAGCTAGGTAAAAGCTAAACCAGATTCGTAATAATGACCCTATAGTTTGACAGTTTCTATGATGGTTATATAAAGTAAAACAAAGCTTAAGGCAGGCTAGTAAAAGTCTAGGAAAATCCTGAAAAATATATTAGCTAAACACAAAGCTTGTAGTCTTTTACAAATAATGGTGACTCCAGATCCACTACGATACAGACATGTACCCCCTAACACANATCCCTGGAGGTATTTAAAAGATATGTAGATGTGGTGCTTAGGGACATGGTTTAGTGATGACCTGGCAGTCTTGGGTTAATGGTTGGACTTGATGATCTTAAAGGTCTCTTCCAACCATAATGATTCTATGATTCTGTGATTCTTGGGTCACCTTGGAGTCATTTTTGTATGCTTGCTGGTCCACTCTGCTCCTTGTTCTTTCTTCACTGCTCTCTAATTCTATCTTGCATGATAATTTACTAAGTACCAGGTGTTTTATATATGTTGGAAACTTGTTTTTTATTCCCTTTATATCTCTAATACTGGCTTTACACAGCTGCCAAGGTTATACTGCTTTAATGACCAGCAATTGACTAACAACTTTTTACAGACTTGAGGCCTATTGTCCCCTGTTTGTGCTTTCAAGACCCTTGCTATCATCTCAGGTCTCTTTTCTGCTACACTACATTCTTATTCTAGAGACATAGATGGCTCATTTAATGCAGAACTACTAGTTATAAATATTAATTAGTAGCATGTGTGTGTGCGTGTGTATAGTTTTGGGTGCTGGTTTGGTTAATATTCTTCATAGCATTACTTCATCCATTAAACTCTCTTCATCTCAACCCATGGGTTTCCTCACATTTACCATTCTGATTCTCTCTTCCATCCTGCTGTGGAGGAGCAAGCAGACAACTGTGTGGAGCTATGCTACCTACCATGGTCACTCACCAAAGTGTACACCAGTAAACATTACCTTGTACAAAGCTAGGTAAAAGCTAAACCAGATTCGTAATAATGACCCTATAGTTTGACAGTTTCTATGATGGTTATATAAAGTAAAACAAAGCTTAAGGCAGGCTAGTAAAAGTCTAGGAAAATCCTGAAAAATATATTAGCTAAACACAAAGCTTGTAGTCTTTTACAAATAATGGTGACTCCAGATCCACTACGATACAGACATGTACCCCCTAACACATTTATTCAAAATTTGTTGCAATATGAGGAAATTGAACCAGGTACTAAACTGTAAGATATACAGACAGTAATAATAAAAGAGATCTCAGTCCATTCCAGTGATAAGCACAGCTTGGTTTATTGCCAAGTTAAATGAGAGCGTCATAAAGCAATGTATCTTCTATATGAGATTAAAACCTTCATGCACACAATTTTAAATGGCAAGTTTTCTACTTGCTAGTCAAGGAGCACTCCTCTGCCTTGCATGGTGTTTCTTCAGTTTGCCTTTTTTGCCTTTCTTGTGCTCATCCTGTGTAATCAGCACTGATGTCTGTGGTCTATGATGTTTGCTAGTTACTGAGGATGAGATGGCAAGCTTTGAGAGCAATTAGAGTGAAGGTAGAATCAGTTGGGCCCCTTCTTTCATCCTGATTGTTGTCAGCCATCAATGGTGGTTTATGTTTGGTCATCTCTCTCCTCAAAATTAAGGGTGGTAATCTCATACATGCCTGGCATACTTGATGTTTTTACAGGGAGCAGGAATTGTTCTGATTTCACCAGGCACCTTGTCAGTTCTGGTTCTAACAGCCATGTCTCCTGGCTCTGCTACACCCTCCACTGTGATCTGATAGATCTTACTACTTGGACTTTTTCCTGTACTCCTATTTTACAACCATATCACAAGTCTCCACTTGCCCCTTTGTGACTGCATATTATATTTCACTCTCTATGCTTAACTCTCTCATAAAATATTAACACATTCTTGAATAATAATTATGCAATGTTACAGTGCTTCAAAATGCTTATGCACTGTTTCCATTATGTTATTTCAGTACGCTTATGCCTGGGTAAAAGGCAAATATTTTAATATCTTATGTAATGGTTGCAATTTACTCTATGGTTGCAACTTAATCTAGGGTTGAAACAGGAATCTGCTTTGGCTACTTCTCTTAGGTTTCAAAAATTAATAAATAATAATTATTCCAGAAAAAGAAGTGAAAAATGACAATGACATCTAAAACTTGGCTTAACAGGAATGGGAAAAGATTTCAGTGATCGGAAAATAATTATCAATTATAAGTGGCAAATACAGCAAAAGAATTAATCAGTATAGTACAGACAGGAATAAAATTTCTTTAAGAAGGAAAAGGTTAATCATCAACAATATGCAATGAAACTTGTGTGTTTTTAGCAGAACTTTTTAAAGATCTATATTTTCTGATGAACAGAGTCAAACTTCCAATTTCCTGGGCTATGAAAGAAATAATAGTTGTAACACTTTCTAAGTTCTGATTTTTTTACTTTTCATTATTATTAATATTCTTTTTTCTTTTCCTGTTTTCAGTCTTTTTGTGAATATTTTTATGTATATAAAAATACTGGTATAGCGATAATTCTATATAGGTGTATTGACTATTTCTTTACTCAGTGCTAACTCTGAAATTAAGTCACAGTTACTGGGGTGATTTTCAAATTCAAAACTATAATAATGTGTTGTAATTTTTATATTTGCAATTAAAGAAGAAATGAACATATTCACACTTCAAATAGAGATTATACTGATTGCCTACACATTGTATCTCCTTAATCCAGTGAACAATATTGATATCTGAAAGACTTAAAAAAGAAACATGTTTGAGCACTTAGTTTATTTTTACTGCACATAGACCATTTAATCTTGCATAAAAGCTTTGGTTACTTTTTTATATGTTTTCCTTTTATTACATGTATATGACAAAGCCTGTTACAGTAAGTTCAGGCATAGCAAATTAAACTTCTATTTTTTTCTTTTTACTTTACATATTGAAAGTAGTCCTCTGCCCAAATAGTAGAATTATACTCAGTAATAAATCTTTGATATAATAATTTATGTGAATGATCATAAACTATCTTTTAATTTTACAATCCGTTAACATTCTGTTAGGAAATGACACTGAGAAAAGCTCCTCTGTAATACAAGAGGTGATCTTATGAAGTCCTACAGCAGAGTAAAACAAGCTCAGTTATGATATATTGAGGCATTATTTTTAAAGTCAGTGTGGTTGCCCTTATAAACAATTCTCTTAATGCACATTGTTATTTAATTAGGATATTGTTTTTCAAGACCTGACTCTGTTCTGTGTAATTTCTCACTGTCTGAGCAGACTTGACCCTGAAGTTTGGTGTTTTCATTAGAACAAAGCAATTTTTGTTTGGTTTGGGTTTAGTTTGTGTTTACAACTTCAGTGCACCAGTTGAGCCACAAAAGATTTTTTTCAATGCATTTACATATGAATTGCAATATATTTGAAGGACAGATAAATACCATTAATTCTCTAACCGGTAGCAGAACCAAAACCATTTCTAGTGCAATTATTATCTAAAATAAGTATTTACTAGTTAAGGGTCTAATCTAATTACAAATCTATATTTCTATATTATCTCTCATGTCTACTACCATAAATATTTTCCCTTTTCTATTATAGCTTGAAACCCTAAAGTGACCCATAAGCAGTCTAGGGAGATTATAGTTACATTGTGAATTTTGCTAAGCTTTTCATGCTGTCAGGAATAGGCAAAAACATAAAAATGTGGATAACTAAGAATTTCCACACACATTCTTTCCACTTTGGCACCACCAGTCAAGGTGCTGGGGATTTACAATACCTATAAGGCAGCTAACCAAGTATATCTAGCGATGTGTCTCACTCACTGTGCAGTCTGTCACAAAATCTTTCTTCAGTTATTATTTCACATAAAAACCTCTCACTGTATTTTAAGTATTTCAAAATGGTTGTAATTTCACAATTACAATGACACACAGTTAATAATGTAGTTGTCACTATAATTGTGAAAGCACTGATATTCAGTTTCTCTGCTATTATAATCTGCCATAATCTCTTAAATCAAAGAAACTAAGCACATCAGAGTTAGTAGATATATGACCTAGACAAGTATATTGATCAAAATATATTTATATTTAAGCTGTCATAAAAATACCCACTGAGAGAAATGGGAAATAGGGTTTTAGCTCTGAACAGCATACTGGATCCATGTCAGATGTAAGCCATAAGTATGCTGATGCTGGAATATTTCAGTAGCTACCCAGAATAAGAAATGGATACTGAATATAAAATAAAAAGGAAAGCAACAGTCACTAAAATGGGAGTATATTAACCACTGTCATTGTGGCTGTTAATCTCTAGTGAGTAACTGGAAGGAACACACTTAACACTATTTTATGTTTAATGATGATAACAAATAAACCGTATTTAAAAGAAAGGAACTATTGAGGGGTTTTTGTTCTTGTGTTAATATTGTTTGGGGTTTAATTTTTGTATTGGCCATAAAATTAATTATTTCAATAGAAAATTACTTCTTTATAACCTATTGTGAAACACAATCATGATTGTTTCTTTGAGATTGGTATTATTTTCTTGATTATTGTTAAATTTTTCTCACTGGCAGCAGTGAAATATTTTTATTTGCATTTTCTCCAATGAAAATTAACAGCCTCACTGAACACCCATGTGCAATGTCAAGAAATCAAGGACTGGACACCCTACTGCAGGTCTCTTTTAAATGTACTTTCATTTTTTGTTCCAATTGGGGGATAAATCTATCTTAAGAACAAAGAATAGGCTAGAGAAAAAGTGAGGAAAGAGCTGTCTCCATCTTTTATGTTACATTGTGGTATTCAAGGAAATTGCACATTATAAGTGTTAAACAGAGCCTGTCTTGTAAGACCACTTTAGTCACTGCACAAAAAGTTCATTGCATAAAAGCAAACATTAGTTTGCTCGTCACAATTCCCAGACCTTCATGTAAAGGTGATATATATATATATATATGAAGCCAAATATATATATGTGTATATATAAAATATATGTATGTATATATATAATATATATGTATGTATATATAAAACCAAAACTGAAAGAAAAGCAGAAGACACTTCTACTGTTTTTCATGTGGCATGATTTTGGTAGTGGGGAGGCTGCAGGGGTGGCTTTTGAGAGATGGTGCTAGAAGCTTTCCCCATGTCTGATAGAGCAAATGCCAGCCAGCTCCAACATGGACCCACCACTGACCAAAGTTGAGCCACCCAATGACAATGGTAGCAACTCTGTGATAACATATTTAAGAAAGTGTGAAAAATGCTGTGCAGTAGGAGATGAGTGAGAATATGTGAGAGAAATGACCCTGCAAACACCAATGTCAGTGAAGAAAGAGAGGGAGGAGATGCTCCAGGTACCAGAGCAGATATTCTCCTGCAACCCATGATGAAGACCATGGTGACACAGATTGTCCTCCTGCAGCCCAAGGAGGTCCATGGTGGAACAGATACCTACTCTGCAGCCTGTGAAGGACAGCATGCCAGAGCAGGTGGATATGCCCTGAAGGAAGCTGCAGCCATTGGAGCAGGCTCCTGGAAGGTGCTATAAGCTATGGAAAGGATCCCACATAGAAGCAGATTTTCTTGCAAGACCTGTGACCTTATTGAAGACCCAAGCTGGCGCGGTCTGTTCCTGAAGGACTGTATTTCATAGAAAGGACTCATATTGGAGTAGTTCATGAACAACTGCAGCCCATAGGAAGGACCCGTGTTGGCAAACTTTGTGAAGGACAGTCTTTTACGGGTGAGATCCCTCAGTGGAGCAGAGGAAGAGCGCGAGGAGGATGAAGTGGCAGAGACAGTATTATGAAGTGATCACAACCCTAATTTCCTATCCTCTGCACTGCTTGGGTGGAAGAGGTAGAAGAGCTGGGAATGAAGCTGAGCATGGCAAGAAGGGAGAGGTCAGGGAAAGGTGCTTTTTTAGATTTGTTCCTATTTATCATTACCTTACTCTCTTTAATTGGCAACAAATTAATTTCCCCAAATTGAGTATATTTTGTTTGTGACAGTAATTGCTAAGTGATCTCCCTGACTATATTGATCTCATGAGCTTTCTCATCATATCTTTCTCTCCTCACTGCTCTGTTTATAAGGGGAACTGATAAAGTGGCTTGGTGGACAGAGTAAGTTCAACCCACCAGAATACTGAAAATATTTTCTGAAGTGGGTTGAGTTTATAAATAACATTTTTTGATCTGCTGAAAAGATGATACACTTACTTTTCATTAAATACCACCACTTCATTTAAAATCTTCACTTCTAGAATGGAAATTTGTCATTTGCATTATTATGCAATGTCTTAGGATATCTTAATTTTTGTTATGACTCTACTTCAAATTTTACTAATATATTTGTTGTTTAATGGCATTGTTTCATCAACTGGATCATTCTAATATAACACGGTTCCTGCAGAAAATCCAGCACAGTTATTGGTCTGCATCATTCAGAAATTATCTTAAATTACTCAAAGTTCTCTTTATTCTGTGGGTAAAATTAGTCAGTTGCTGATGAGTTTTAAATACTCTTTTTATCTGTACCTTTTGTTGCTTGTATATAATGATAAAAAAAAATATGTGAGGATTGATTTTTTAACATCAAGAAATTTTATGCTGATGGACATTAAATAATATTGTAGACAGAAAAGACAGACAATTTTTAAATTATTTCAGAACTTACATTTGTAAGGTAAAAGTAATGAGGGCATCCTTTGGCCTACTGCTGAAATATTTGTGAAACATTTCAAAAGCAGCTGAGGGCTTAAGTGATTATGGACCATGTCTGATTTACTTTCCCTGGATGTTTCTTATCTCTTTGTACAGACTGTGCAAAATGCAGTTTTCTAGTTTAAGGTGTGGTTGAAGGCAAACTTAAATCAACATCTTGGAGAAGGTTCAGCTTATATGAATTTAGAGGTGGGCTTTTATTGTTGAAACACAGGCATCCGTTGTCATTCAAGATGGCAGGTTTTATCTGAGACAGAGCTTGCAGATACCACATAGAGCTTGCCAGGTGTACCATGCCCATTTATGGCAGGGCTTGAAGCCTAGGCAACTTGCCTAGGGGTGTCTAAACCCACAGTAGATATTCCTGTGTGGGCAACTGAAATGAGTGCTGAATACCCTCTATGTGTTTAAAAGTAATTTATGAGGCTCCCAGATCAACGTTTCACTCTTGATTATTTACTTACATACTTATAATAGTATGAATAATATTATTTTAATTATTTTTCAGTAGGAACAAGGTTAAAAAAAAAAAAAAGAAAAACAACATCAGAATAAATAAAAAATATATTAAGCAGTCATGGCAATATTGTATATAAGATAGCTTTTCATTACAGCCATAAAATCAAGCAGAAAAGAGTGAAACATATATTATTTGTGTGAAAACACATGACTTAATTATGATTTACTATTTATCTTTGTGAATGAGGAACTTCACTTTAAAAGTGGAAATGCTATGAAGAAATTATTAGTTATTTCACTATGAAGGACAACAGGCTAAACCTGTCAGTGATTCACCATGGGTAAAGTTTAGGCATACCAAGAGCCAAAACATTTTCATATATATCATTCAAGCTCCACTTCAGTCATATTCTAGGGGTTTTACGGGAGGTTAAATGGAGCATGGATTTTGTTTTACATTTCTGAACAGGATTTCAGTCCACCTGAGACTATCCTAACTCCATCCTGCACAAGGTTTTATGTGGTGCTCATTGCTACTGCATCTGAGCAGCAGTGCATTAAAGGCAGGAGCAACATCTGTGCTGTGAAAGTTCTATCATCTTCTTCACAGATATGTTTGCAATACAGTTGTTTGGAGCTATTATTTTCAGAAGTTTATTGGCAGATATGAACTTTGTCATCTGTTTGTTGCTGTACATAATGGAAATGCAGTATAAATTACAAAGGCAAAGTCAAACTAAACAACCTTGAACACATTGCGGAAAGTACTATTTGGGATGTTTCACAATTTCTCTGGGAAAATTTTTTCTAAATAAACTTCAGTGGAAAACTAGTAAAAAACACTTTGAGCTCTTAGCTTTTCAATTCCTAAGTGTTCTTTTTTCTGGACTTGGGACAAACATTGTGCCTAGTGCTTTGCTGAGCTCAATAGAAATAGCAATTGCTCTCCTAACATTAACAGTTCCTCTGTTTATTCAGAACACCCCCTCTAAGTCTCCTTCCACCAACTGATAATAATCTCTGACACCTTCTCTGCAGTGTTCCATATGTCCTGTAAACTTCTCTTGACACTTTTCACCTTCTGATAATTGTTACCACTGCAGTGACCTATTTTCAACTCTGGATCTAAAAATCAGCCTGACCTTGATAAAATAGATACAACATTCAGAACTAGGCTGTTGGTGATAAAGATTCACAAGTCAGTGGCAGAGCTGAATGAAATCTGGAGATGTGTGTACTGATGTGCTTTTGTTCAGCAATGGCAGGAAGAAATTACTATGATCAAGCAAGGCATATGGAGGACAGGCCTAAACTTGACAAGCACAGAGGGTACTGTGAATCATCTGGTGATCCTGAAGGAGTGGTTGCAGAGAAAAAGCACACAATGAAATGCAGCATCAGTTCAAGATTGCATCAAGAAAAACACCTCCCACAGATCACCAAGTGATATCTATCTATATTTACATTTTGCTAGTCATAGATACTAAATGAAACTCAAATTCAGCAGAAATAAAAGCTGTGAGAGCTTCAAGAAAAGGAAGCTTTCCTCTCAGAATGCATTATCAGCTAGAGAGAAGAAATTACACAAGCACAAGCATATCCCTGGTTGAATTTTTCCCTTCAGTGTTCTCTTCTTCCTTCTATTTCCATCAAAACATTCATTCTTTCCAATAGGGACGGTGATTGCAAGTATGGGCTCTTAAGGGTATCTGAAGACGGACTTTAGTTGTTCTAGATAGTTGAAAGTGGTTTAGTACTACTCAGGTTTGTTAATTTTAAGAGAAATATTAGAATAGAGATCCTATAACTGCAAAGGAAACACAGGAAGAGGACCAGCTCTCATTTTGTAGCTAGGTAAAAGAAAACTAACCAAAATAACAATGCTACTATTAGAACCAGGAGGAGTGTTTTACACTACACCAACATTTTGCCTTTATATCCTGAGTAAGAAGCTACAAAGGTTCCGATCTCTATGATTTTACAGATCTCATCACAGAAAACTCCACATAAACCATATTAATAGGGTTATCTTTATCTAAATTAAAGAGCATGCTTACAGGAATAGTAACAGTATGTTGTACAGGATTTAGAACAACAGACCTTCAATTCTGGCTTAGATGTCAAGAAGTATCCCACTTTTAACAAAACTGAGAAAATATGAATTAGTTCTTCTTTTGACATCTCATTTTTGAACAAATGGCAATATATGCTGTGAATGGTTTAGAGATATGTCTGTACCAGCCTAAGAGCAAGAAGCAGGTGTTGCCTGGCCATCTGACTGCTGCCTGTATGGTAAGAAGCTAAGATAAAACTACATTTTTACTGGATGCACTGAAAAAACTGGCTTTCAGCTACCAGTGTCACAAAACTTGCAGGAATGCCATATCTTTTAGACTTGCAGCCCTCTTGTGAAATTTATCTGCAAGTGGCTGATGGACTCACAAGTCATGGTGACAGATGGACAGGCTGATGGATAGTGTAATTTCATAAACCTTTTTTCCTTGCAAACACACATCACATCTAAACAAAAATAAAAAAGCAAAACTTAGGCCCACATAGAGGGGAAACCTCAAATAATAACCAAAAGAAGAACAACTATTCAAAGTCAAAAAGAGGACAAATGTAAGTGAAAATGCAGAGGGAGAGAGTGAGAGAGCTAAATCATCTAATTTCATAGATGACTAGTGAATTGTCATAAATGTTAAAGCATACGTGACATTTTCTTTTCACATTTGGTTAAATTTTACACAGCACTTACATCCCACGTTAATACATTTGCTCAAAGAGATCTAGTACCAAAAGGGAATAAATACCTAAAAGAAATCTGCTCAGCAGGGGAATATTACTTGATTGAAATCCCACTGGTTTCAGTGGTGTGGTGGTTTAAGCTTGGCTGAGCACCAGATGCCCACCA
>VYZX01016197.1:19206-61452 GCA_013401335.1 Brachypteracias leptosomus | reverse complement strand
ATTGGTCCACAGTCATTCCCCTGTAAAGTATTGTCTAGGAATGATACTTTAAATACAATCATAGATTTATACAAGAAATAACATTTATTGATACATCCACTTTGATAATGTATATTTTTGTACAAATGAAATGGCCACGCATTCAATCACACTCAAATAAAATAATAAAATAAAAAATAAACCCATTTACTTCTTAATATGGTTTTGTCATCCTTTCTTCTAAATCTCAGAGATATTTATGCTTAAACAAGAATCAGTTACAGTTCATCATGTTGTTCCAGCTCTACATTTGTAGCAGTACAATGCCATTAGTCATTCCCAGCACCATAGCCATTAGAGATTGAAGTGACCTTTTAATGTCATCACATCCTACCCTGATTCCTACTATCCATGGCAACAGACTAATGCCAAACATACAATTATGACTTCACTGTAAAATGTAGCAAAGGAGAAACTGATTTTCGGTTGTGAGCTACATTTCAGAAGGCAGAGGCCTAGCCTCTGCCATCCAAATGGAAGTTAATTGCATTTCATTTGCGAGTTGTTCAGCAGTCAAGGTATTTCTAACCACCCACCTTGCTTTGGTAACTAAATAAAAAATATTTACCTAAATAAAAAATTTATTTTTTACCTTGGGCAGAGGAGGGAAAAGAAAAATGGCCAAGTCATGGAGAAATCGATGTTTGATCCAGGAACCTTCCAAACCAAGGATAGTTTTTTTGTAAAGATGGGAAGACATGGTTTATTTGCCTTCCTTATGCCCACCCAAAAGTGAAGGCCCCTGGCTTGCAAGGGTGGGGTTATAGATGGACCTGTGTCCACTCAATATAATGTGGACTCCAGCATGAACTACTTCTCAGATGTATGCTCCATCCCCCTGAAGGAACCGCTCTGCTCCAGATCAGACTGAAGTAACACGTCTGCAATATGAGGAGCCAGGACCTGGGATAAACACAGAGGTAAACCAACATCATGGTGTAAACCCACTTTTGGAGATGAGCAATTAGTTCCTATCTGTCTGGGTGTATCTAGGTATATGTATATCTGAAATTCATCATTGTGTAAAGATGTTTCAGCTTGATATAGACTAAATGCTATATAACGGTATTAATGTAACACTCCACTTATGGTAATTAGCCCTTCCTCAGAGACAGGAATAATTGGTCTGGGCCATTGCCATGCTAATAGAGATCTATGGCTTGTAGGACCTGAGCAAATGAGTATACAGGGTTATTTACTGAACCATACCTGCTCATTCCAAGTGCACTGCACTTCACTGAAACTCACTTGTGAGTTTTCTTGGCATACACATATTATTGTAACATGATGAAAATAATAATCAACCCACCTTTATTTGTGGTTAATGAAATTGCTACAGCAAATTTATTTCACTCACAAGAAAAATTACATAGGTGTTTGAATCCCAAGTTTAATCACGTCAGGATCATAGATCAAGAATAGAAATGTGTGACTCAGTGTCATATCTGAATTTCTCTCTCTAGTAGGATTTAAAGGAAAATTTAAAAAGAATAAAAAACCTCACAAGTATTGCAGGGGTTTAGAGTCCTAAAGGATCTCATCTCTGGTATAAAAGCGCAGGCTGTTGCAGATAGGGACCTGTGGTAATATATGCACTAGGTAAGAGCAAACTGCTTAAAAATGTGCTTAGACAAAGAATGTGTGAAAGAGAAATTATTTTGTAATGAAGAAGATTCATTTCCCATTGATATTTCAGTAATCAAACAGAACAAGAGAGATACATTCTTAGTTTTTAATTTGTCTTTATTCAAACCATTTCATATTGAAATGAGATACATTGAATTAGATAATTTCCCTTCAAAAGGAGTAAACAGGACTGGGTAAGGACTTAAGGAGTTGGCCCAGAGCTTTGTAAAATGCAGTGTTGTGAAACTGAGCATCTGTGGTTTTGTATTTCAGGGATGATGCAAGATTTTTCCACCTTTAAATTACAGCTTGTGCAAGCAGTACTCTGTTACTTAACTCCAACAGATTTGCAAATGTGTCCATCTCCAAGGTAATGGGCATTGCATTTCTGTTATTGAAAAGGCTGAGATTCAAAATAAATCAAAGAATGAATTAATTCTGTCCTCTCACTCTCTAAAAGCTTCTAAACATTACTTGGAGGGATCCTAGCAGAGATAATAATATATTTTTATATAGATACTCTTTAAAAAGTTACAGAAAAATGTAATTATTCATCTCTATTTTAGAAACAAAAGTCACGAGAGGGCTTTACTTGAACCAGTTATACAGGAAACCACTGCCAAAGCTAAACATAAATCTGGTCCAAGGTCTAGGTCTATTACACCCCTCCCCTTTGCCCATCCCCTGAAAAAATCCAATATAAGAGAACAGATGGACAGAAGAAGGAAGAGAATAAGGAAGGGAAGAGGAGAGGGATGGAGAGAAGGAGGAGGAAAAGAAAGATTGGTGATTGTTCTGGAAAGTTAAAATTTATAATATTTTATGACAAGGTTAATAAGTATTTTTCTTTGACTATTCAACATGAGACTTTTAAGAAGCTGCGCATGTTTATAACTGATAATATCTACAGTGATGCAAGCTAAAATAACAGTTCTTTCTCAGGAATAAAGGCTGAGTTCAATGAAAGGACATAATGTTACATGTGTACAATCACTGGGAAACACCGACTGGCATTTTCCCTTTTGACCTTACATGACATTGTTGCATTCCAATGCAAAACATTGCCAAGTCTCAGTTCAGCATAAAAACAACATTGAGGAAAATATTCTGTAGCAAACAAACAGAACTAAAGACAGTTTCAATAAAAAAGAGTCACGCTTAGAGCCAACAGCATCTCTGAAAGTCTGTTTATTCTGTTGCCTCAAATCTGACAGGCCCATGATGAATTAAATGAGCTACAATTACAAGTGTTTGGGGTGAACTAGAAATGCTTTGTTTTCTTTTTTCACACTAGGACTCAGCTGACTTACATACCCCATCACACGATGCAAGGACGTGACTCTGCCCTTCTTATTGTGTGACAAAAACTTTATAAAAAAGGGCCATGATAAAATTAGATACAGAAATCTTGGAAGCCTAATATTATGCAAGCCATTCCTTAACACAGAAAAAAGATTATTTTTTTTTCACACTTCAGGTTCATGATATGGAGCTTGTGGCTGTCAGTTTACAGGAATAAATCACAAAGGAGAGTCAAGTTTGCACGGGGCTGAGATAAACTGCTGCCTCAGCTCTCTTAAGGACCTCTCTGCATTTCGTTAGGAAGATCAGGCTGTTAATCTGCTCATTCTGAAATAAAGGAAAGAGTTTGTCTTACTTGTAAACATGTAAGATTTTGCCAGATTTCTAAAGTTGTTAGCTGAGATGGACCTGTTGGAGAGGGTCGAAAGGAGGGCTACAAAGATGATCAGAGGGCTGGAACACCTCTCCTACAAAGACAGGCTGAGAGAGTTGGGCTTGTTCAGCCTGGAGAAGAGAAGGCTCCAGGGAGACCTTATTGCAGCTTTCTGGTACCTGAAGGGGGCCTAAAAGAAGGCTGGGGAGAGACTTTTTACAAAGGCCTGTAGGGATAGGACAAGGAGTAATGGGTTCAAACCAGAAGAGGGTAAATTTAGATTGGAGGGTGGTAAGACATGTGAACGGGTTGGCCGGGGTGAGTTGTGGATGCTCCATCCCTGGATGTGTTCAAGGCCAGGTTGGATGGGACCCTGAGCAATCTGCTCTAGTGGGAGGTGTCCCTGCCATGGCAGGGGGGTTGGAACTAGATGACCTTTGAAGTCCCTTCCAATCCAAACCATTCTATGATTCTATGAAATGAATCTTCTGAACATAAATGTCTCTGCAGTATTATTTTGCCTGCTGAATAAAAATTTTCAGACTCTCCTTTGTAAAACTCTGACCCCTGAGAATTTTTTTATTTTCCAAAAGGGACAGACAATAAAACCACTGTCTGTTAAAGAGAAGCACCACTGTCCCTATACAGTAAAAATCAGGCCCTTTTCCACAGACAGGACTAGGATGCTGAAGAAGTGCTTTCTAAATGGACCCCTCCTCACTTGTACTGCCACTGCCTGGGCTGGAGGGGAGATATGAAGATTGTCCACTTGGACAGACCCCCCCAGCTCCAGAAGAGACTATGGATCCAAAAGGAGATTCAGAAAGATCCTTTAAAAATCCACCTGGTTATGTCTGTATTGGCAAACTGACAGACAGACCATGACACTGCTATTTTGCCACCTCCACGGTTAAACAGATCAAACAGGCCCTGGTATGGTTCTGGCCCTGACCAGCTAACAAGTTCCCAAACAAACTCTCAGCACAGATCCAGAGTTAGAAAAGGCCAGGGACTATTTCCCAATAGGTAGCTTGAATGTAGCAAACTTGTTTATGAGACTTCAGTAGTATGAACAAGACTGATTGATGCCAGCTGACCAAAGGATTGGAGCACTGCTGAATTTACAGCTACAGGGGCAGCCCTTGTGTCTCATGTGTTGGTGAGACAAAAGCTGTTACTTTTGCTGCTAGGAATGGGATGAAATCAGTATGACTCCTAACATTAATAACACTTGTGGAAGGGCCAGGAGACTGACTTCCACCCAGAGAGGTGAAAAAACAGCTTACAGCCTCTAGGTTGTCCGGACTGATGTTGATTTGAGTAGGATGAAAGCAGGTGGAGTGAATGGATGTGCTGTTCTGAGGAGAGAGGGGAAACGGGTCCTCTGAGTGCAGTTTGAAAATTTAAAAGTCCAAGGATTTTTTTATCGCACGGTGTTTGCAGATGTGTTCAAGATTTTCAAGATTTTTTTGTGTGTTCCTTTGTATTTTGGTCAATTCTTTTCCAAGGCTTTGGGAAATGTCTGCATTATAGAGAGATGAGGCGAGCTTTCCAAGTCATGAGTTTTTGTTATAAATTCAAACCCCTGAGTAAAGTCTCTGAAGTTTGCCAATTTTTCAGGTAAAATATTGTGATGTATCAAGGGCTAACCAAGTAGAATGGAAAGGAGCACATGCTTATCTACTATATCATCACTCTTTGAAATGGACTTACAATCTGTAAGCAAAATTGACTATCAAGTTCAGCAGCAAAAGTAACCCCCCTTTAACAATTTGAATTTTCTGGAATGGTTCACCTCCTCTGAAGTTGCAGTAAGAAGCCAAATAAAATCCCAGGCACTCAGGCTGGAAAATCTTAATAATTACTTTTTCTCCAAGGAAAGGAGTTTTTGTATCATGACACCTTTTTGAGATTATCCAATTAGCCAGGTTAAATTCCTGTTTCCATTCCCTTCAAAATTACTTTGAAACAAATACTATTTCAAGTGCATTTGTAAATGAAGAACAAAGTAACTAGACTTATCAGTTTTAAACTCCCTTCTATCATTCTTACCACAACTAGGTCAAAAGAAGCTATTAAACACTGCCCCTTCTGAATTCATTAAGATCGATAAAATGCTAGGTTTTGACTGTTTCTTTCACTTAATTAGAAGATAAATTTAGTTTTGGTACACACTGAATCACAAAAGCATATTAACAGCTATTTTAGCTAGGTGTTAATTCAAGCCCCAAAACAGAAAACACTTTGCATGCCCCTGAGCCAAAACGGATGTGGATATTTTGCTTTTAAATAGAGTGAGCTAAACTGAATGTTGATTTTATCCTACATCTACTTTCACTGAAGTTTCTTCATTTCCTGTATGAACCTGCTCTGCAGTGGCATTTGTGCTAATAAATAACACGCTAGATTTTAATGAAAGATAAAAAGTCACAAAACATTTCTTACTGCCATATGAAATAATTGCTCCACCCATTATCTCCTCACCGCATCTTGATTAAACTGCCACACCCATATAACAACTCATAACAACATTATATGGAATAGACATATTCAGGGAATGTAGGTGCACCTGAGCAACTTTTTGTTTCCAGCAGGAGTCACAAGAAATAGTCAATCTAATAGTGATATATTGAACCTGGCTTTCAGATGGTCAGAGAGAAGAAAATATGTCCTAATTTACCAGTGCCACTTGACATGGCACCTGCCGCCTTGGTGGCAGGACTGCTTTTGAACTTGGCTCTACAGGAATGTCTTCCCACTGCACCTCAGAGCAGAGCTAATCCTGACAAGCCTGAATCAACCCATGATTTCATATCACAGAAAGCCAAGGTGTGGCATGACAGCAGACTACAAGGTGCCAAGAACCACAGATACACCAGAGGCATGTATGTGAAGAGAAAGATGAACAGAGAGAAATTCTTCAGAATTAATCAGTTTTCTTTTCACCTAATGGGCTGGGGTGGAAGCAACATTGTGACAGTGTGTGCCTCTGTACCCAACACTGCAACACCAAATCTGCTTGACTGCCCTCTAATCCCCAAAGCCACTTAGGTTCACCAGTTGCCTTCTTACTTGGTTTTAACATCCTTTATATATGTTGGCCTTCCATACATATCCCAGGTGTCATGCCAACTATAACCCAACACCTTTCATGTGCTTTATGTCCCTGAAGATCCCATTCCAGTACTTGATCTGAAGATGACTAACTGTAATAAACTGACATTTCATAAAAATAGTAATTGAACATTGTAATTCATCTTCATGTACTTTTCAAAGGCAAAGATAATGATGGAGTTACCCATCCTCTGTCAAATTATGTATAAATTAGGGCATTCTCCAGCCTCCTCCTGATCCTGACAGAGGCTCAAATCCACATCTCCCATATCTGAAAAGGTAAACTAACCACTGGGCTATGAGTCATGCCAAGAAATGAACAACTAACTGGCAGTATTGCACCATGGCACAGCTTCAAATAAAAAGGAGGAAGAAACATCTGAACCTAGAGTAGCCTGGTAGTGAAAGGAATTATCTAGGAGGTGAAGAATGTAGATTTGACCTCTAACTCCCTCAAACCTAAAGCAGAGGAGAGATCTGAACCTCAGTTTCTCAGTGCTTGGGCATGTGCTGAAATTATTAAAAAAAAACAAAGGGAACATCTCCGTGTTATGATTTCAGCCTTTAAAATGAAGAGTGTGTCACTCTGAAGGAAGAAACTCTGTCTTCAGGAGGTGAATCTCAGTGGTGGACCACAAGTAGGTAGAGGTATTTATTCCAAAGAGCATATATCCCACATGAGAGGATTTCAGGTTTACTTCTGTGTCAGCAGTGTCTCTGCTGTCTGCTCCCTATTCAGACCACTGACTACTGTGGATCCCATACTGAGGCATTTCACTGTTTAGATAGGCTAAACAGGTAACATTAAATCCACTGATGTGCCTGAAATGCAGGTATTTAACTGTCTTCATGCCTGAGTTCCTAAGAACCCACCCTATGTCTCTAGGCATTTAACTGAGGTTTTTGGTAGTCTATTAAGAGACTGAGCTCTAGGGATGGGAGTGTCTCAAATCTGATTTACTATCTGGAGATGCCCTTGGGAATCCATTAGAGTTCCCAGACTTAGGTGCATGCCCAACCTCATACACCCCATCTCTGAGACAAGCAAGACACCCAAGTGACTGTCTGCCTTGATTTACAGATGAACAAGATACAGGTGCAAAAGCCAGAAGGGAACATCCATGTGCTCCAGCAGCAACCCCCTATGTGGACAATCAAGGATACAGGAATGCAGGACATGCTAACTTACCTCCCACTGCTGATTAGGTTGCTGATATCACTTGGTTCCTAATTTAAAAACTCTAAAAGAGTCCAAAAGGAAATGGGATGGATAGGTGCCTTAGTTTTTATCAGATCTAGTCCTCCACTGGATTGTATCACTTGATTCTGCAAGACTGCAGAATTTTCTGGTTTTCTCTGCTTGGTACATGAACAAACATTTCAAGCTGCTGGAAGGACTGTGGTTTATTCTTTTGCTTATTTAAAATACAGTAATTTATGTATATACATAGATGTGAGTCAGGAACTTATTCTTCTGCTTCCAACCCACAACATTATTTTTAAAAATGCATTTATTTCTTCATCATTATTATATTCTTGAGCTGAAAGACAAAGGATGAATGAATAAAAAATATTCACTGATTATATGTGACATTAAAAGTTGTAAGAAAGGTTACAGAAATATGCTCCTAACTTACCTAATTTTTCACCGTTCTTTAAATTTTATGGGTGCAAAGAGGGCTTTCTTAAAAAATAGTTTCCCAATGGTTGATGTTCTTGATGTATTGCCATTTTGGAATTGAAGATTTCAAAAGTTGTTACCTTACTAACAAAGAGGCACATTTTGGCCAACATTTTGGAAAAGTTAAAGAAGTCATCAGCAGGACCTCATCTTATAAAAATTAATTGTAAGGACTTGGTCAAAGACATAAACTCTGACCAGTCAGATTAGCCAAGCCTGCAAATTAAATGACATTCCTGAAGAGAAATTCACTTTTAAAGTTCAGAATGACACGGAAGTCTAAGTAAATTGTTAGGTATCCCACAGTCCGACTAATGAGAGTATCATAATTGTAGTCAGGTACATTAATGAGGTTGCTGAAGCTAATATGGATAAGACCACAGTGACACAAAAGGCCATGCATTGACTTTTTTTTTAATTGCATAAGTTTATTGTTGAGATTTGTGATCCTGCAGAGAGAAAATTTAAAAAAAAAAAGGCTTTGCAAAAAGAAGCAAGGCACAAAGAGACTCACAGAGACTTGCTGTGCTAAATCAGATAATGCACTTGACCTGGTGGTGTCATATCATGAAGTACTAAGTCAGTTTTACTTTAAATGCTTGCTCAATGCAGAACCAATATTACCCTTAGGAAAGTAACTTAAAATCTACAATACTTCAGGCGTCTAGGTAGAGACCTTTGCACAGCTGCAAAGGCATCAAGGAACTCTTGAACCACATCGCACAGAGGGATTTTTTGAGTCCATCCTCTGCTTTCTGCTGCTTCCTAGATTTCCTCTACACGAGGCACAAAGAGGATGCTTGTTCTGTCCCTCACATCTACCTTGATGAACCTGCTGGTGAGCACCTGGGGAACTTGTCCCAGCTGCAATGCATGCTGACACTGCAAAGTCTTCTCACCACTCAGTTCAGACTTTTCATGATCTAATTTAATCCTAGAAATTCTGCCTTTTAAAGCACAGATATAATGCCATTGGATAATGAGATAAGGAATATTAATAGCTACTTATTTTTATAAATAGGCACATCGTGGGTCTGAATCTTATTAAATGATTTCTCTACAAGTTTGGTGTTTACATATTTACATTCCATAGGCACATGGGAAAACACTGTAAATATTTATGGTCCTTTGGATGGTGAGACCTGAAAATTAGCAGAGACAAGGCTTCTAGTATTGCAATGAAGATTGTGAACACTTGCTTCCCTGGATGAAATATACCTATTTTAACTTTGAAGCCTTGCCAGGTGGTGAGAGTGAGTTAAAGTGCCTGCTAAACACAAGTTCTGGGTACATCTGAGCTGTTAGTTGGGCTTGCTCCTATTGCCTGTGTGCACACGCCGGATCCTTTATGGGGTGGAACAACTTGGTATCCACTCATCTAAAAACCTGGAACTGACTCAATAGTAAAACCATCTGAGGGCCTGCTCCAATAAGCATTATGGGTGGAAGCAAGCCAGCTCTCACCACCTCCAACTGGCCCAGCCTTTGAACACTGTCCTACCAGGCGGTGAGCTGTCATAATACATAACTCTTTGTGCAAACACACCCTTGGCATCATGCACAAATACACCAGTGTTAGAGATGCCTGTGAGTAAGAGGCTGCAAGGGATAGCTGCTGCACCCATGATACCCAAGTGCTATGGATAGGGCCAGGCTGCTCAAGGGGGTGTGTAGGAAGTTGTAAGACACAATTCACTAGTTGGAGAACTGGGAATCCATCCCTGGAGCAGGTGGTGGTACCAGCACAGACACAGTCATCCTTTCCCTACTGGATCCTTACAGACAGGTTGTGCACAAGCCAACCCCAGAGAATCCATAACTGAGCGAGGTCTTGCAATGCCAACTACTGAAACTTATTTGAAGATCTTTTGCTCCCAAGTCTTAGCTTGAGATCCAGTATCAGCTGGTCACACACCGAATGCCCTGCTTACTGTGCTTACTTGCTTTTTGGGTTATTTTTTTGTTTTGTTTTGTTTTAATTGCTGAGATGGCCTGTGCTGAATGCTGCAGATCAGGTTTGGCTAACCAGCATTGCTCCTGGGCTTCGTGCTGTGTACAGATTCCTGCACTGCATAGCCTACTTCTTCTTGTTTGGTGACTCCTCCTCCTAATTCATTGTCCACTTTCACCCCAATGACTTTTTCTGTTTTCTGTGCTTTTCATGGTTTCGTCCAAATGCCTCATTATCAGCATTTTCTAGGATCTTAAAATGATTTTGTTATTTTTATCTACTCTTATCTCTGATTATATTCCACAGAATCACAGAACGTTAGGGGTTGGAAGGGATCTCAAAAGATCATCTAGTCCAACCCTCCCACCAGAGCAGGATCACTTAGATCAGGTCACACAGGAACACATCCAAGTGGGTTTTGAATGTCTCCAGAGAAGGAGACTCCACAACCCTCTTTCGCCCTTCTTCAGGTCAGCTCTGTAACTACCTGCAACACCCTATCTCATAAGAGCTCAAATACATTGTTCAAGTGTTGGGTTGGGGTTTTTTTAGATCATTAACAGCTATGATTATATTATAACACTCAACTTTATGGAAGAGTAGTAGACATCATCTAAATTCAATACATTGTTCAAAACTGGTATTCCTTGTAGTTTTATGAGATATTTTTCAACCTATGTGACAGAATTTATTGCAAATTGTATTTGGAATAAATATTTTAAATAATAGATAATTATTCAAATAGTTTATTAAAATCCACCTAAGAACTATGACACTTACATCTTTTACCCAGCAATTTGTTCCAGCAAACTTTTTCTTGAATCATTATTGTAATATAAACTCAGTGTGCAATATTTTTCTTTTACTTTCTTTTATCTATAACTTTTTCTATATACTAATTCTTTAAGTAATGGAGGTTAAAACAGAATTAATTGAAATTATTCTCAAAATGTCTTACATCTTTTTTTTTTTAGTGAAAATTCATCTTTGCTTATTTAGCTAGCAAGATGGCTTACCCTTTTTGCCTTTTAATTTAACCCAAATTTATAAGCCCTTCCTGCTTTTACAATATTTGTAAATTTGGCGGTTTATTTGGAAGCTTTGAGGCAGTCCTTGCCTCTGCATCAAAACTCTGAGCAGCACTATCTAAGCCTTTTTGGTTGTCCCTGCCATTTTACATTGTAGTCCCAGATCTCAGAAGAACATGCCTTGTCTTGTCTTCCAGAGGAATTGCTCATGGTTTTGGTTTTGGTTTGTTTTTTTTTAATTGGCAGTATTTTTCCCCACTCACAGAATAAATTAGGTCCCTGACTTACATATTGCTCACCACATTTCTTTGTTCTGCCAACATATCTGATTCAAAATTTGATGGCCTTCCAATATTGCAGTTAGTAACCCCTTTCCTTCTTATATTATTAAACATAAGTATTTTACTATAACTGGATACAATTTTCTTCTCTTTTTCCATTCATTAGCACTATCATAAATAAGCAGATTAAGATCTATAGCATTCAATGGATATCTTAATATCTATATTCTAAAATTATTTTCTAATCTATCTTACAAAGCTTATACATGATGGCTTGTCATCCAGTGGTGGTCAAATTACCTGAGAGACTCTCATAAGAAAATTATTTTCTTAATAAATCTTACTCCTAGTGTGCTACATTCAAAGTCTACTGAAACTTCCCTCATTTCTCATCCATTTTGTCTTTCCCAAGAGACCTTCCCAGCCAGGCTTTACTTTCGCTTTGCATTTCATCAGTACTGCATATGACACTGCTACCTGTGGTGGTTTAAACCCTGCCGGGACCGGGCACCACGTGGCCGCTGCCCCCCCCACCCCCTGGACGGGAACGGGAGAGGTAGCAAAATACAAACCCTGCGGGTTGAGATAAGGAGAATTTAATACAACGATGCAAAAGCAACAATCACAACAACAGTAACAGCAACAGGGATAACAATGTACAAAACAAGAGGTATAAAGGTACAGACCACGTGGATACGGCTACAGACACAGAGCGAGGCAGCCCGGGGGAGACAAAGCCGGGACTGCTCTGCCCGCGCCTTGAGTACCGGACATGATGTCAGCATGGTATCGAATAGCAACTCCTGGTGAAAATTAACCCTGTCCTGGCTGAACCAGGACACTACCTTTCCATCTTCTTTCTCTTATATTGTTTAGCTAACTGTAGTAAAATGTAAAAGCCCTGGAGTGACAGCAAGCTATTGATGACCTTCTGTATTGGTGGGTTCAAAACTAGGCATTAGTGCTATAGTTGTGAGATACACACAAGCCATCAGTGCACTGAAGTGGCCAAAGATGGCCAACAGCATCTGGAGATGTATTAATAGAACAGCCAACATTTGTTAGACCATATTAATACTGGGCCCAGTTTTGAGGTATCAGTACAAGAGATATCAATAAACTGAGATGAGTTCAGTGAGGACCACCAGGATGGTTGGAGCTGGAGCACTTGCCCCAAGAAGAGAGCTTGAGGGACTCAGCCTTGTTCAGCCAGGGATGTCAGCAAGATGGAGCCAGGGGTGTCACAGTGGTATAAGGTAGGAGGATGAGAGGCAGCAGGCAAAAATTGATACAAGAATGGTTCAGGTAGGATGCAAGGAAAATCTTTCCTCCCCACAAGGCAGAACCTTTCCTCCCCATGAGGCAGTCAAAGAGTGGAGCAGGTTGTCCAGAGAGATTGTGCCATATCCATTCACGAAGGAGGTTGCTGGATAAAGCCCTGAGCAACCTGGTCTACCTCAGAGCTGGTCATGCTTTGAGCAGGAGGTTGGACTAGAGACCTCCCAAGGTCCTTCCCATCTGAATTATACTGTAATTCTATGGCTACAAAGACCACCCACAGAGCAGCATTAAATATCACATAGCATCATTCTCACAGATCCTCTTATTAAAATTGTTCCGATTTACCATTTACCTGGTTAGCACAAAGACTAAATTTCATCACTTGTAATAGTAATAGCTGATGGTAAGATCCGTAGCTCTGACTTGTTTCGTATACTCTTTGCTATTGTGTAGAGACACCAGAGCACATTCGTGCTCTTGTTCTTTGCCTTCTGTCTCCTAGCAACTCCATCTGCTGCCTGATTTTGTATGTTGGAAGTACAAGTCAGAATTATTTTTTTTAGTGGAAAAGCTGCTCCTTCTCTGCTTCCAACCTAGCTTATATTTTTATACAAGTTTTATATTTAAGATACTGGAATGCCTTTGCAGAAGTGAAGTTCATTTTATCCAGCACTCTGTCATGAACAGACCCTCTTTTCCACAGATCTAGGCCAGTTCTTTACCCAGGGGTTCTTGGCCACATAGGAGTTTCAGTGACTACTAATATAGTCAGTTGTCTCCAAGACTCATTAATCCACCTTTGGTTGGAGGGAATGTTCTTGTTGTTTTTTACTCTTATTATTTGGTCTTTCATGGGCTATAATTAGACATTCTCTGGCATCCATACTTCACACAAATCTCTATTACTCATTCCCTGTCACATGACATATTTCCTTGCCAATATTTGTGGAGCACACTGTGAACTGAGTGGCACTGAGAAGTACGTAATAAAAAGTGCTTATCCTGTACATGCCCGTTAGTTACACACCCCTAAAATTTGACACATCCAGCTCCACTGTGATATTTGTATCCTTGACTACAAGTGATTAACCATCACGGCAACATAATCTCTTATTCATCCAGGGGATAAAACATTGTAACACTGGGTGATGGGTAGAAAAAAGGAGGGAAAAATCAGTCTGCACTTGGAAGATGTGGGAGTGCCTCGAGAAAGCACAAAAATGTTATGAAACATTTCATCTTTCTTAATACATTTGATTATTTATAAATGGAGGAGTGACTTTTATCTACAAAGTAACAGACTGAAACCTAAGTGTTATTTGTAGCCTACAGAAAAATCATGATGACTTTCATGTATTTTCAATAGAATTGGAGCCGAACCTTTTGTTTTAAAGGCCAGTGGTTCCTTATCTGAGTATCTCCTCTCCCCCTTCAATATCTTCAGTCCTTTTCATAGCATGTAATTTTTATTTAGTCATCTCTCCAAAGCTCCCTTGTTGATCTTTATAACAGCTTCAAGCATTGTTTGTTCTGATATCAGCAAACAATATTGTTGGACTGCTCATTTCTGGAGTGGAGTTTGTGCCTAAAATTTGAACAGGTGGATTGAGAGGGAAAAATAGTCTGTTTTTATTGTACCCTAAAACAGAATATAAAACAGGAAAGCAACAAGTGCAACAGATAGAAAGATTTTGTGTGAACATTCATGAATTTTCATTTTTATAAATCAACATTCCCAAAACGAAGTCAAAAGACTCCTTCTTTTGAACTATAGGACTGAGTTGTGACACTGAAGCTAAATTGGCTAATGGACTATGGCAATTTTAGGAGAACAGATTAAAAGAAAATGCAAACATCAAAGTGCATAACAATATAGGAAGCTTCCCTTATACAGCATAGAAAGAGTTTAGCTTAGGTCCAGCCAAAATATATGACTCCTTTATATATGACTCCTTACAAGGAAGGGTGAGTTTCAAGAAAATTCTCATATTAATGGTGTCCAGGATTTTTACATTTAAAACATTCTTAGCAATAGCTAATGGCCAATAGTTAACATGGGTGATTGCTGGGTTGGTATAGAGGTGACAGAGTCAACTATAAAAATCCACCTCATTCCAAAATTCCCGTGTGGAGACAAGCTAGAATATAGCCCATCAACCCTTATGTCTTCCTGGGATTTATCAAGGCTGTCAGGAACACAGCCAATAAACTCATCATTTAACAGAGCAAAATTATGACAATGAGTTAATCCTCCCAAGTCCTTTGTCCATGACACAGCAACACCTACAAAACAACACTGATTGTGTGTGTTTACTTCTTTTGCTGCCAGCAACAACAAAATTAACATGTAAAAAAAAAAAATGTATATATTGATTTTAATTGACAAAGCTATATAATTTTCAAAATAAACAAACCAAACAGGAAAAAAGAGGTAATGAAAAATACAACCTTTTTAAGATTTCCTTTTTAATTTGCACAGCTGCAGTCTTCTATCATAGTGAACTAAAAGAACAGTAAATACTAGGCAGCTGACACTTAAATCATTATATATCTTCTAGTTTTCAGCTTGGCATCTGCTGCATCATTTCTCAGACACCAAAGTGTCCAGGAAGAGAGACCAAGGATAAGAAAAATGCTTTTCAAATGAAAGCATGTCTTTTTCAATGACAAAGGACTACAGGCCATATTCCATTGCTATTACACAATAGAAGGACACTCTGAAACATTTACTTTAATTAAAAGAAAAAGCTACCTCTACAAAAGCAATTTTGAGGGAAGAGGTGGTTACAGGAAAAAGAAACTTCAGAGAATCACAGAACGGTAAGGATTGGAAGGAACCTCTAGAGATCATCTAGTCCAACCCCCCTGCCAAAGCAGGTTCACCTAGAGCAGGTTGCACAGGACCACATCCAGGCAAGTTCTGAATAGCTCCAGAGAAGGAAATGCCACAAAATCCCTGGGCACCCTGTTCCAGTGCTCTGTCATGCTGAAAGTAAAGAAGTTTTTCCTTGTGTTTAGGTGGAACTTCCTGTGTTCTGATTTGTGCCCATTGTCTCTTGTCCTGTCTTTGGGCACTACTGGAAAGAGACTGGCCCCATCCTCTTGATACCTGCCTTTTAGATATTTATAAAGATTTATAAGATCCCCTCTCAGTCTTCTCTTCTTCAGCCTAAACTTGACCAAAACATGTCAAGTTTTCATGTTCAGTGAAAATGAACATATCTGTTTTTCCAAAAGAAGCAAACAAAAGGGCTTGATTCTTCTCTTAAACCTATGGAAACCAGGAGAGAAAGATAATAGAGTAATTCCAGCATTAAAGCAAGGAGAGGATAAGAGACGAGTTTGAATATCGCTTTATTTAGCATCCCTTTCATTAAAAGGAATTAGAGTTAATTAGCCCAGCTTGTNGTCTCACCAGTGCCAAGTATAGGGGCAGGATCACTTCACTGGACCTAGTGGCAACACTATTCCTGATGCAGACCAGGACACTGTTGGCCTTCTTGGCCACCTGGGCATACTGCTGGCTCATGTTCAGACAGCTGTCAGTCAACAACCCCAGGTCCCTCTCCAGTGAGCAGCTCTCTAGTCACTCTTTCCCAAATCTGTGGCGTTGCCAGGGGTTGTTGTGGNCCTCTCAGTCTTCTCTTCTTCAGCCTAAACTTGACCAAAACATGTCAAGTTTTCATGTTCAGTGAAAATGAACATATCTGTTTTTCCAAAAGAAGCAAACAAAAGGGCTTGATTCTTCTCTTAAACCTATGGAAACCAGGAGAGAAAGATAATAGAGTAATTCCAGCATTAAAGCAAGGAGAGGATAAGAGACGAGTTTGAATATCGCTTTATTTAGCATCCCTTTCATTAAAAGGAATTAGAGTTAATTAGCCCAGCTTGTAGCAAAATTAAGATGTTTCATGAATATCCTATTTAACCTTTCTATTGTCTTTCTCCTGGTTTTCTCTATATTTGTCAGAGCTTCTGTAAAGAAGCATATTAGATGACTTTGTCCCACATCATTAAAAAAATCAATGTTTTAGTTTAGAATCAGATTCAAAACACTGTAGCTCAAACAAATCAGAACAGTAAAGCCTTATTTAAAGCTTTTCATAGAAAAGAACCATAGAATGGTTTTGGTTGGAAGGGACCTTAAAGATCAACTAGTTCCAATCCCCCTGCCATGGGCAGGGACACCTCCCACTAGACCAGGTTGCTCAAAGCCCCATCCAACCTGGCCTTGAACATTTCCAGGGATGGGGCATCCACAACTTCCAACACCTGATAACCCACTCAGCAAAGACTTTCTTCCTAATATCCAAGTGAAACCTCCCCTGGCGCAGCTTGAATCCATTCCCCTTGTTCTATCATCTGTTGCTGGGTTAAACAGGCCTACTCCCACCTCTCTGTAACCTCCCTTCAGGTAGCCATAGAGAGCAATAAGGTCTCCCCTGAGCTTCCTTTTCTCCAGGCTAAACAACCCCAGCTACCTCAGCCACTGCTCATAAGACATGTGCTCAAGGCCCTTCACCAGTTTTGTTGCTCTTCTCTGGACACGCTCCTTCAATGTCCTTGTGGTGAGGGGTCCAAAACTGAACACAGTACTCAAGGTGCGGTCTCACCAGTGCCAAGTATAGGGGCAGGATCACTTCACTGGACCTAGTGGCAACACTATTCCTGATGCAGACCAGGACACTGTTGGCCTTCTTGGCCACCTGGGCATACTGCTGGCTCATGTTCAGACAGCTGTCAGTCAACAACCCCAGGTCCCTCTCCAGTGAGCAGCTCTCTAGTCACTCTTTCCCAAATCTGTGGCGTTGCCAGGGGTTGTTGTGGAGAACCCAGCACTTGGCCTTATTGAACTTCGTAGACTTAGTTTCAGCCCATCGATCTAGTCTGTCTAGATCTCTCTGCAGAACCTCTCTACCCTCTAGCAGATCAACACTTCCAACCAGTTTCGTGTCATCTGCAAACTTACTAAGGGTACACTGCATCCCCTCATCCAGGTCATCAATAAAGACGTTAAACAGGACTGGTCCCAGTACAGAGCCCTGGGGAACACCACTCGTGACCAGCCGCCAGCTGGAATTAACTCCAGTAACTACTACTCTCTGATCATGGTCTTCTAGCCAGTTTTTCACCCAGCAAAGAGTATGCCCATCCAGGCCACAAGAAGCCAGTTTCTCTAGAAGAATGCTAAATATCTACTCTAAATCTACCCTCTTTCAGATTAAAACAGTTACCCCTCATTTTACCACTGCACTCCCTGATAAAAAGTCCCTCTCCATCTTCCCTGTAGGACTCCTTTAAGTACTGGAAGTCCACTAGAAGATCTCCTGAGAACTCTAGCTTTCCTCTGTTAGGGGGGAAGTTTGGATGAAGAAAAAGCATTCCCATTCTTCTGTTTAGGCAGCACCTACTCTCTGTCTCTATTTTGTCTGGATTTAGCCAAAGCCATTCCGCCATAGTGAGAGCTAACCCCAAGAAGCATGGATTTCAGTCTGTGTCACTTGACCTGAAGGCCAGAAATATACCCCAAAGCCATCAGATGGTACTTCACAAAAGAGACATATGAAGGGAGACTAGAACCTAGAGACTGGCACTCAGTCCCAAAATGATAGGAAGTGGTGTGATTCTCTTCTTACACAAGCGCTCATGGGCTAACCATGGGCATGCTGTCAAGCTGTAAGTAGTTCAATGTGGTCTGAGTACCAGTTTTCATGGAGTTTTAGGAAAAACTGATGAAGTTACTGAGGCAAAAGGATGGGGATGTTTTTTCTTCCTCCAAACTGCCCATTGGAGAAGAATGATACCTTTGGTTGTTCTTCCAGCCAGACAAGGAAAGGATTGGTCACAGCTGGAGCAAGTGTCTCTCTCCAGCCAGAATTTATCACTGGGAAGCATTTACTGATTCCTACAAATTAAAAACATGTCTCAAAAATCATTCATGTTTCTTAAAATATAGCTGGAGGGTAATAAAGCCATTTTAGGTGATTTCAGCTGCATTCTCCACATTCCTCAAAACCATTTCCATTTTTTAGACAGTAAGAAGGTTGTCATGGAAAGAGAGAATATTCTCAGTCCTTCCTGCTGCATATTTTCTACCTTGAATAAAACAATTAAAATATGAGAGGGAGTGACAGACAGTACACAAAAAAGGTGTGGTCTCCAATTATCATAGAATTGTAGAATATCAGGTTGGAACAGACCTCAAGGATAATCTGATCCAACCTTTCTTGGGAAAAGCACAGTCCAGACAAGATGGCCCAGCACCCTGTCCAGCTGAATCTTAAAGGCATCCAGTTGAAGGAATTGACCAAATTGCCTTCATTACTCTGGATTCTAGTTTAATGCAAGTACTTCATGTAATCTAGGGTTAAATTACTGTCTTTTTTTAAGATGCCTTACCCCTCGTATTTCTAACTGACCAGATGTAGTAGCTCTTTATTTGGCTTTCTGGGGATTTATACTGCCCATTCACAACCCCTAATTCTACACATACATGCACACGTACATGCACACACAAACACACATAAATACCTCTCCCGGTGTGCATAGTGCTCTCATTCCATGGTGCTACAGAGGGATTGGACTAGGCAGCAATGTCCTTGCAAGGCACATATTCTAACAGCACGTTTTCCTGTGAATCTAGCCCTGGTGTAGGAAGCTAGTTAGGTGCTTTTCAAAATGTTAGTGGTGTTGCTTGGTTACAACACATAATATTTAAGAACTTGGACACAATAGACCTAAGTAACCTGATGCAAGGAATCATCTAAAAAAAGAAAATCCAGTCTAGCCTACCACAAAACCCCTGTTCTGGACCAGTACAGACTAAATTCTACAGAAGATGGTATTTTTGCCACTAACTTCAATAAAACGAGCTTTTCACGTTGCACCCTTGTTGACAATGCACCCAGTTTGAACAGTAAACGTGAAAACTCATTTCTGAAAAAGGTTAATTTGTACATTGATTTGAAAATTGTGAAGCACAAAGTTCTTTCCAAAAACATCTGAGGAGTTTTGCTCCCATTTGAGTGTTTTTGCTCCCAGTGTAGCAGGACTTAGTATTCCCTTTCTTGTGATCTGTCTTTTGACATTAAACAAGATGCCTAGGAATCAGAATTCACTCTTGCAGTGCTAAATAAATATCAACAATAAGGAATCTAAGATGCTCAGTTTTGAGCTTACTTCTATAACATTAATTTGCTAGGTTTTCCTTATGAAATATCAATATTCTATGCACTTAAGGACATTCATAATCATTCAAATATCGATACAGACCTCTGTCTGTTGCTATGATACTGTACTCATTTTATATTCCCATTTAGGTTATAAGAACATTTGCTCTGTTGTTTACTACAAGAAAGGCATGACAAAAAAATGGCTAGTTCTTTTTCCTCTCCTATTTAAGGAGAACTTAAACTGATTCATTATACCACTCACCCTGCCTTTTGTTAGAATTACAGAGCTGGGACATCATGTTGGGAAGCAGTATTAGGTGTGTGCTGGCTTATTGTTTTTAGCCTAATTGCTGTAACATCAAAAATTAATAAAATAATTACCTGTAGGCACATAGGATGAGATATATATTTCTTATAGGGAAACAGCCCAGAAACAGTTAATGTTGGTTCTAATTTCCTCTTCCAGCTGTGCCCAACTTGACAATTAAAAGCAGCTGGTAGAGAGGAGAGTCATGGGGATGACAGGTGTGAAGCTTGCTGTGGAGATATTTTGTTGGCCTTGCAGATTAAGAAGAAAACTTAATATGAGGAAAATGACTGAGTAGGGGAGTTAAATAACAGTCAGATAAGGTGCTGGAGGTTTTTTTTAACATTTCATTTAGAGTTCTTGCCCTTTGGTTTCAAGTAGGTTCTGAGACAGGTTCTTTCTCTACCTGTAGCTAATTTAAATCAAGATAGACTGTTTTGCCTGTTTCTGAACTGGTGATGAAGTTATTCTAGCTGGAGAAATTGTGTCTTTGCCCATACAGTCGTCTTTTCCTCCTGAGAAGAAAATGTGTAGAGAACCATCTACAGCTATATGGTGTAGCTCTGGCTTTGCTGTGCTTTGCCTCCTTTCGTTCTTCAGTGGGGAACCCTTGTCTCTTCTGCTCTTTTCTACTATTTGAGAAACTCTGGAAGGTGAAAAGTAGTAAGCAAAATGGTTGTCCAGATCACCACAGGAATAAGAAAGGTCTGAAAGGGAGCAGTGGCCTTGGAGAGGCATGAGGGAGTCCTGCCTTTTCACAGTATTAAACCCTCTTTTTTCTTGGTATGTTTTAGCCCTCTCTGTGGTTTCCTTAAAGCCCTACAGATCTTCAACCCCCCGCCTCTTTTACCCCCATGGGATTCCACCAGCTTCCTAGAAACCTGCTTCTCCACAAAAATTGTCTGCACTGCCAAAAAGGTTTAAGTTAGTTCTGGTTCTTAGCCAGAAGGGAAGTGGTGGCATTGGAGATAAGGGAGCAAAGGGCTAATAAGCATCACTGTGGAGAGAGGCCAAGGCTGACCATAGAAATGTTCAGATTATATGGTGGGCATATGCAACTCCAAATTCCCTATTGCATGGGGATTAATCCCTGAATTATATTGGCAGGAGGCATTGTGGGTGCCTGTGATAAGCCCACCTCGAGGAGATCTCATGGACACTGCTGGAGCTCTTTGTGTAAATATAAAACAAGAGTATTTCTTCAATGACAGCACCAAGCAGTATACGGGAGGATACTTAAATGACATAGGAGATAATCTTGGACAGTGAAGACTTCTGGAAGTATAGCAGTGCAGGCAGCTGTCATATGATAATACTTTCAGAACAAAAACACTGTCTAAAATGGAGAAATTTATGGTGTAACTATTCTGGCATGACAGTATTAGCAATAGGCTGTTACACTGGTCTGACTATATGCTACTACAAATGCACTAGTGAACTTTCCCGTGCAAACAAGCCTTATGGAAGAAAGTGCCATATCTTTCATTATTCCCTGATGAAAGGCTGAAATATAAAAAGAATAGCATGTACAATCTGTCCTTTGAACGTGAAAAACAGCAGTTCTGAGTGTTCCTCTTCATCTCAGGCAGGCACAAAGGACTTTAAGGCAAGTATGTTGTATGATTGTTTTAGTGCTCTCTGCCCCTTATTTTAATTTATGCACAGCACTGAGGAGGAACTAAGTCCTGCTTGTTTTACTCAAGCAAGTGATCCCATTGACTCGAATTAAGCTACCTGCAGGATTAGAAGTAGAAGGATTAAGACCTCAGTGTAGCAAATTCATTTAGTTCTTTTTCAAATGCAAATAGTCGTCTCTCAACTGTCAGCTTGATTCCTCTGTTGGTTGTTTAGCACAATGAGGCCCTGATTCTGCTCCTTGATTGTGCCTCCCTGGCTGCTCTGTACCACAAACATACTCAGCCTTGACTGAATAATTGGGATATAAGTGGAATAATAGGTACTCTAATAATTTTTAAAATATACTTATTTAATATATAAATGTATCTCAGTCAGAAAAACTTTCTCATAGAGAATTTGTCCCAGTAATCAGTTGAATCCTTAAGCTTCCAGTTTGCAATCTGGTTTTATACCTATTTTTCCTTCTATCTAGACAAGCTTTTGCTCACCTTTCTCCTGCACTGTGATGAGACTGATACTTGATATTGTCAAGGGTTAGAGTCAGTCCATCAGACCTATAACAGACACCCTCTTTTAACCCCTCCTTCCCCCCCAAGAAAGAGTAAGAGAAAGAGGATAAGGGAGATACACTTATAGAATCCTCTTGGCCCCCCTCCCCTCCCAAATGGAAAAGAAAGGGAATAAGAGAGAGACTTCTGGATTAGAAAAGAAAACTAAAATAGCTTTAAAGAAGATAATAATAATAAAATTGAATATATACAAATACATACAAAACCAGTATCGAACTCAAACTCCCCCTGATGGCAATTACATTACCATCACAACTGATGCTGTGGAGCAGGCACTGGGGAAGTCCCAGACTGGGCTCCGTGATAGATGGGAACCAGATTCAGGAGCTGGATTGTGGAACTGGGTTCAGAAACACACAAACTGGGACCAAAGACAGAATGTACTGAGTCCTCCTCAGATGACGGCCTTTGAAGAAGAGGAAGCCAGCTGGAAGAAGGGAACTTGCCCCTCATGGTCCCTCAGCTTTGTACTGAATAAGACATATATGGGATGGAATACCTCATCAGTCAGTCTAGGTTCACCTGTCCTGGTCACTCCTCCCCACAGGTATGGTCTCTATTGCACTCTCCAATGTGGTGCAGAAGATTTAGCAGCGACTTTGGTCTGCACACCAATCTTTGGTAGTAACTCTAAACATCAAGCGTTATCACCACTAGAAGTAGAAACGCTCTGCCAAAATCTGCTGTTAACTTCAGAAATTGCAGTTAGTTAGAAGAGACTCAGCTGAGAAGTAAAATTACTGAACAGAATTAGCTCAGTTCCAACTCAAACCAGGACAACCACATTTTGAATGAAATGATCTAGCTAGAAGAAACATGTAAGAAATTAGAAGCAAAGTAATAGTTTTTAGATTTAGAAAAGTATAAGCATGTAAATAATTCTTCCTTTATTCTTTACTAATTACAGAGAACTGTAACTTCATGTTTAATCATTTATAATATTTATTCTTCCATTTTACATTCCTTTCATACCAAATCTATAAGTAAGGGGATATTTAAAATTAATTTTGGACATTTATGATCAAATTTTTAAACCTGGTACATAAAATTCTCATGATATGTTTGTATTCAGCAAAGCAGACTTAAATGTATGCCTGGAGTGTTTGTAGTAATACAGTACCTGGTTTCATAATTTACAATCATTTCAATAGTGGCACAGACATTAAATCTGCCCAAAAAATGTGTGTCAGGCCTGAAAATATGTATTTTACAAACCAGTACTGACTGGAGAAATACAAATGTTATTTCTGTTTAGAAATGTGATTTTACTAAAACCAGATAACATACTAGTCTCCTTTTATTCAGGAGGTGAATGTGATTAATGTGCTCTCTCAGAGAAATCAGGTTCACTTTCACCTTTTACAACAGAAGATTTAAACCCATGTATCAAGAGGTAGTGGCCTCAAGTTGTACCAGGCGAGGTTTAGATTGGATATTAGGAAGAAGTTCTTTACTGAAAGAGTGGTCAGGCACTGGAACAGGCTGCCCGGGGAAGTGGTGGAGTTGCCATCCCTGGAGGTGTTCAAAAAATGAGTAGATGTGGTGCTTCGGGACATGGTCTAGTGGTCAGGGAGATGTTGGGATGAAGGTTCGACTTGATGATCCTAGAGGTCTTTTTCAACCTAAATGATTCTATGACTCCTTGAACTAGATCTTATAACAATGATGCTTTTCTCAGGCATCTCTCTTGCAGAGTCTTGGGGCCAGGTCGCAGAGCAGGGCTGGGCAGCACCTCTGTCCTGTCCTACAGGGCTTTGTCCTGACCCTGGGACTGTCCCCACAGGGCAGGGCTGTGCCGGTGCCGCCTGTGCCCGCAGGGGATCTTTCGTCTGGCAGACAACAAGCGTGCCTCCCGGGAGCTTCACAAGGCCCTCNTGCCTGGAGTGTTTGTAGTAATACAGTACCTGGTTTCATAATTTACAATCATTTCAATAGTGGCACAGACATTAAATCTGCCCAAAAAATGGCCTCACCCAGAGCCCTTGGCATAGCAGGACTTCCTCCAGAAGATCCCCTCCAAGATCCTTCAGGTTGAGCTGTACANAAAATGTGTGTCAGGCCTGAAAATATGTATTTTACAAACCAGTACTGACTGGAGAAATACAAATGTTATTTCTGTTTAGAAATGTGATTTTACTAAAACCAGATAACATACTAGTCTCCTTTTATTCAGGAGGTGAATGTGATTAATGTGCTCTCTCAGAGAAATCAGGTTCACTTTCACCTTTTACAACAGAAGATTTAAACCCATGTATCAAGAGGTAGTGGCCTCAAGTTGTACCAGGCGAGGTTTAGATTGGATATTAGGAAGAAGTTCTTTACTGAAAGAGTGGTCAGGCACTGGAACAGGCTGCCCGGGGAAGTGGTGGAGTTGCCATCCCTGGAGGTGTTCAAAAAATGAGTAGATGTGGTGCTTCGGGACATGGTCTAGTGGTCAGGGAGATGTTGGGATGAAGGTTCGACTTGATGATCCTAGAGGTCTTTTTCAACCTAAATGATTCTATGACTCCTTGAACTAGATCTTATAACAATGATGCTTTTCTCAGGCATCTCTCTTGCAGAGTCTTGGGGCCAGGTCGCAGAGCAGGGCTGGGCAGCACCTCTGTCCTGTCCTACAGGGCTTTGTCCTGACCCTGGGACTGTCCCCACAGGGCAGGGCTGTGCCGGTGCCGCCTGTGCCCGCAGGGGATCTTTCGTCTGGCAGACAACAAGCGTGCCTCCCGGGAGCTTCACAAGGCCCTCGACAGTGGAGAGGAGGTCCACCTTGAAAGCCAGCATGTGCACCTGCTGGCTGCCATCCTGAAGGTGAACCCTGCTGACCCGGAGCCCAGCACCTCCAGGCTCTCTTGGTGCTGGTGGGCACCTGCAAGAGCATGAGACAAAACCCAGGCTCATGAGCCAGAGTGCCAGGGTTGCTGCCTGTGCTCCCGACATCTGTGGTCAAAGCCTCACCCAGAGCCCTTGGCATAGCAGGACTTCCTCCAGAAGATCCCCTCCAAGATCCTTCAGGTTGAGCTGTACAAGTGCCCTGCAGAAGACCAGCAGGCAGAAGAGGCTGGCAGCGCTGAAAGAGTAAGTGTGGTGACAAGCCAGCCTGCTCCACAGGGACTGACAGAGGTGGGGACTTCACTGCAAAGCAATGGTCTCCTTGAAAGATATGTGTTTTCTGCCAGCCACCTCTTGCTGCTGTGCAGTGGGGTTTTGGGGTGAAGAGGCACAGAAAAACATTTCTCTCTTTGGACCTCTTCCCACAGGCATTGGGGTTTGCTCCACAAAGCTTTTTTTTTTTTTTTTTCCCAGCACTTTCTGACTCTTCCTTTGTAGATGCTGATTTATTTTTGGTGCTTGGATTTCCCAGATGAGCTCTGACACCTGGGCTCTGAGTGAGTGGCATGAGGCAGCCCCAGCACCACCTCAGCGCAGGCGAGGATGGGGGCCCTGTGTCTTGCTCNTGATGATCCTAGAGGTCTTTTTCAACCTAAATGATTCTATGACTCCTTGAACTAGATCTTATAACAATGATGCTTTTCTCAGGCATCTCTCTTGCAGAGTCTTGGGGCCAGGTCGCAGAGCAGGGCTGGGCAGCACCTCTGTCCTGTCCTACAGGGCTTTGTCCTGACCCTGGGACTGTCCCCACAGGGCAGGGCTGTGCCGGTGCCGCCTGTGCCCGCAGGGGATCTTTCGTCTGGCAGACAACAAGCGTGCCTCCCGGGAGCTTCACAAGGCCCTCGACAGTGGAGAGGAGGTCCACCTTGAAAGCCAGCATGTGCACCTGCTGGCTGCCATCCTGAAGGTGAACCCTGCTGACCCGGAGCCCAGCACCTCCAGGCTCTCTTGGTGCTGGTGGGCACCTGCAAGAGCATGAGACAAAACCCAGGCTCATGAGCCAGAGTGCCAGGGTTGCTGCCTGTGCTCCCGACATCTGTGGTCAAAGCCTCACCCAGAGCCCTTGGCATAGCAGGACTTCCTCCAGAAGATCCCCTCCAAGATCCTTCAGGTTGAGCTGTACAAGTGCCCTGCAGAAGACCAGCAGGCAGAAGAGGCTGGCAGCGCTGAAAGAGTAAGTGTGGTGACAAGCCAGCCTGCTCCACAGGGACTGACAGAGGTGGGGACTTCACTGCAAAGCAATGGTCTCCTTGAAAGATATGTGTTTTCTGCCAGCCACCTCTTGCTGCTGTGCAGTGGGGTTTTGGGGTGAAGAGGCACAGAAAAACATTTCTCTCTTTGGACCTCTTCCCACAGGCATTGGGGTTTGCTCCACAAAGCTTTTTTTTTTTTTTTTTCCCAGCACTTTCTGACTCTTCCTTTGTAGATGCTGATTTATTTTTGGTGCTTGGATTTCCCAGATGAGCTCTGACACCTGGGCTCTGAGTGAGTGGCATGAGGCAGCCCCAGCACCACCTCAGCGCAGGCGAGGATGGGGGCCCTGTGTCTTGCTCTGGCCAGCAGATTTCACTCAGTTTCCACACCACCCTCAGACCCATCACACCCCTTGCTGGAGGCCTTGCTGACCCACTCCTCAGCTCCATGAGCAAATGCCCACCAGCTGGCACATCTCCCCCCCGTGAGGAGCTAGCATGGGAACTTCATGTTGCAAGGAGCATGTTATGAATAGTGATGCTAACATCTGGGAGGGATATAGGGGAAAATATGCTAAACAGCACGTGCTATACTATAAACCCCTCCAGGTTAAGTCAAAAACATCTTCAGATACAGCATAGCTAAAACTGTACCTATCTAGGATCACTCTAATGATGGTANCACCTCCAGGCTCTCTTGGTGCTGGTGGGCACCTGCAAGAGCATGAGACAAAACCCAGGCTCATGAGCCAGAGTGCCAGGGTTGCTGCCTGTGCTCCCGACATCTGTGGTCAAAGCCTCACCCAGAGCCCTTGGCATAGCAGGACTTCCTCCAGAAGATCCCCTCCAAGATCCTTCAGGTTGAGCTGTACAAGTGCCCTGCAGAAGACCAGCAGGCAGAAGAGGCTGGCAGCGCTGAAAGAGTAAGTGTGGTGACAAGCCAGCCTGCTCCACAGGGACTGACAGAGGTGGGGACTTCACTGCAAAGCAATGGTCTCCTTGAAAGATATGTGTTTTCTGCCAGCCACCTCTTGCTGCTGTGCAGTGGGGTTTTGGGGTGAAGAGGCACAGAAAAACATTTCTCTCTTTGGACCTCTTCCCACAGGCATTGGGGTTTGCTCCACAAAGCTTTTTTTTTTTTTTTTTCCCAGCACTTTCTGACTCTTCCTTTGTAGATGCTGATTTATTTTTGGTGCTTGGATTTCCCAGATGAGCTCTGACACCTGGGCTCTGAGTGAGTGGCATGAGGCAGCCCCAGCACCACCTCAGCGCAGGCGAGGATGGGGGCCCTGTGTCTTGCTCTGGCCAGCAGATTTCACTCAGTTTCCACACCACCCTCAGACCCATCACACCCCTTGCTGGAGGCCTTGCTGACCCACTCCTCAGCTCCATGAGCAAATGCCCACCAGCTGGCACATCTCCCCCCCGTGAGGAGCTAGCATGGGAACTTCATGTTGCAAGGAGCATGTTATGAATAGTGATGCTAACATCTGGGAGGGATATAGGGGAAAATATGCTAAACAGCACGTGCTATACTATAAACCCCTCCAGGTTAAGTCAAAAACATCTTCAGATACAGCATAGCTAAAACTGTACCTATCTAGGATCACTCTAATGATGGTATGTAAAGCCTGTGAGAACTGCAGGGCTATGCAGCCCTGAGCTGCATCAAAATCTGAAGTGCTCCAGCAATTTCCAAGTAACAATCCCTGGGGAGAAGCACCATTCCCATGTGCAGAGCTGAATCTTACAAAAAAGAGCAGATCTTAATTTGCCTTCCCATACACTGAAACTGGGTATCCAGGTGATTCCCCTTGATGGTCAAATCTAGCATTTTCCCTGGTAGTTCACATCTCTTGCTAAGTCTGTAACCTGGGATTCCAACAGTCCTATATTACTATGCCTTTTAGAAACACAATTTTTGGATATACTTTATTTATTACTCCTTTTGTATTTTATCTACAGCTGCTCAATGTTGGCAGAAAGATGCTCAACACAGGCAGGGAGCGCCCATTGCTGCTCTTTGGTCAGTGCCAGTTCTTGCATGCAGCACCCAGCAGAACACCCTGTCTTGTAATCCCTGCTCTCACAACTAGCTGGCACTTTCCTCTAGGGTGGGAACTCCAGGTCAGCTACAGGAAGTTTTCCTTTCTTGCTGCTTCTCTGGCAGAGCAGGTCTCCCTGGACTAATGCAAGCACACCCCTCTCAGTCATAGCTGCAGTTTTGAAAGCAGCTCTTCCAAAAGCTCCAAAAACTTCAGTAGCCTCTATCATTCTGATACTGGAGCCCTGTGTTGACCTCTACTGGGGTGGAGCTCCTTCCAGAAGGAAAACTACAAGTGCCAGCCACAACAGGGGAAAGAAGTTGCACAGCTGATCTGCAGGTCTTACAATGATTGTGAGGAATCAGCAGAGCATGGAAATTCAGGTGCAACTCTCCTAGCTGGCATCTGAAGTGTTCCAGAGGCAATGTCATCTTCTCTTCACAGGCAAAGCCTCCCTTGATACCCTCAGCAATGACTGCCCTAAGTAATTAAACTCCCAGCTGCTCAGAGCTCTGCATCATGGCAAAAAATGAGGGGTTTTAAATAAAAAAATAACTCTAAACCTTCTTGGAAAAAAAAATAAAATCCCTATGCACTCCAAAGGGAGAAACGCCAGATCTCAAGGCCTGGCTGTGGTCTTTCTGACCATTGCTCTGCCATTCACTGATAGCGGGCATCCCAGCTGTTTGCAAACAAAGCTGTCTCAGGTCTGGGTACTGACAGAGCGATTTGTTTGTAATAGGACTGAAGGACCGATAGGTGATTGTTCCCTTTGCCTTTGCTGGAACCCTTTGTATGGACTGTCTGTGGTTCTTAGCACGTCTTCATATGCATGTCTAAAATTTATTACTATTTCTCTATAGAAATAAAGTGTCGAATGTATATCTGGTCAGTCTCAGTATTTGGATGAGTCCCTTCCCTTTCCTCAACAGTAATCGTTTGCCAAATTAGATCCATTGTGAGATTTCCTTTATATTATTTTTATTTTATAGATGTTATGGTAGCATGAGGTGATTTCATACGTATCTTGAAATTTGAATTTGATTACAGAAGTCGTTATAGACAGCTGTACTTTAGCTGGATCTTGTTATTTTTTTCTCTGAGAGGGCAGCTGGAATTTGAATCATAGAACCATAAAATCATTCTGGTTGGAAGAGACCTTTAAGACCATCAAGTCTAACTGTTAACTCAGCACTTCCAGGTCACCAATAAACCATGTCCCTAAGCACCACATCTACACATCTTTTAAATACCATCAGGGATGGGGACTCCAGCAACCGCTGCCCTGGGCAGCCTGTTCCAGTGCCATTTGTCATCCTTTAGAGTGTCTCAAAATTGAATTTATAAATAACATGCTTGTTTTTAAACACTTTTGGCTTTGTAGCTAGGATCACTGGATGAGTGTCTACTGCCTATATTAAAACGTTCAGCCTTCTGAACCTAGAAATTATTTAAAAAATGGAGCACATGAGAAGCAGTGTATATTGTGTAATCCTTAGAAACAGCAGGTGCTCTAACTGAGTGTTTGGATGCCAAGCTTACAGTTTTGTTTGCTTCCTCCGCTCCTCTCAAAGTCAGTAACCCTGGGTATGTGTATTCTATGCCTACACAATTCTGATCGAAGGGTAAGGTCTCAAAAGTTGGCATGCTTACCTGAATCAGTATTTCAGGTCTTCTTTCTTGAAGCTTTAATGTTGTTGGGGTTTTTTTAATGCCTTGCCCATACAACCTTCCTGGCTTTGGGTTTATCATTACATTGTCCTGATTTGGCAGTTAAGGCCTCATGATAGGTAAACAGAGCCAGCGCACCCCTTAGAAGAAAGGAATCGAAGATGCCAAGTCCTCATCAAATTTAATAAAAGAATAGAAATAAACCAATAAATTATCTGGCAACTCTGACTTTGCGGCAAGGAAAAACCCGGAGAAATGTATTGGTCAATTACAAAGTAAAACATGTGATCTGGCTCTAAGAAATCAAAAGCTCCTGTAAGGAGACATAACAAATATGATGCAATCTGGAGTATATTTAACATACCAGCCTTTTGAAAGATATTTGACATAGTGATACAGCAGATAAATAAATAGTCAGGTACAAATTAGGCACTTGCTTTTACTTTTCAAACAACTGCTTGGACTGAGGACAGAGAGCAGTTAACCATGGTTATTACAAGGTCCTGGTAGAGACAAAGGCTTGTAAATGGAGTGATACAGGTAAGTGAAAAATAAATTATCATCCTGTTGATATTTCACCAGGAATACCACGCTGTCACAGATTGCTTGCTAAAATCCTCTCTAGTAACTCTGTAAGATATCCAAGCAAGTCTTTAACATATTGCAACAAACATTTTACAGGTAAAATGCACTGTAAATTAAACATTAATTTAAATGCATTATTTCTTTAATCACAGAATTGCTAGAGATCTGGCATGGGTCAGAGGAATAAAAAAGGTTCTGGGCTTAAATGATACTCAATATAGGCTCAGGCCACTGCCTTTACAGATCTATTGCCAACCTGCACTGCATTTGATAGTAACTAAAATTCTCTCCATTGGCCATTGAGTGACCAACACAAAGCACATCTGACAGAGTTGTGGAGTACGTTTGCCATATTGTCAAACCCTTCATGAGTATCATAAGCTCAGAAATCAAATATTTGTAAATAATGGGGCACAGCTTCTCCTACTCACAAGTGACTTTTCAGTAGAGATCAGAGCAGGAATAGGATTCATTACTGAGGTCTTTCAATGATGCCTCATTTAGCCCACACCTCTCCACCTCTGGCAGCAGTGTGATTACACCTCTGTTCAGCACAGGATGTGTTGCCTTATAATAAAGCATATGTGTATGTTTTCAGAAAGAGCTGGGACTTTGTTGCTTTAACTGCTTGTCATATATACTTGAAATATAATGGCAAAAAGCAATATTGTTCCTGTTAAGCAATAATGATGCTCAACTTTAATTTTGCATAAAATCATTCACATAAAAAGGTCAGAGAATATCAATTTAAGACTAATTCAGAGAAAGAGTTAGATGCCTAAAAGTTATGTGAATAATAAAACATCTCCTGAGAATGATCTACATTGTCACTGTAAAGGGAGATGTCTCAGGATGGAGTTTGAAACATGAATGCTAAGCAGGCAAATGTCTAGACTTAACCGAAAGATGCCTGAAATCTCACCACTCTCTAGAGCTCAGGGCCTTTTGATCTACATAATGTTCTCTTGAAAATATAGGATCACATCCTTTCTTTCAAATAACTTTTTAGGACTGTGAGTGACTTTTAAGAAGCTGGTACGTGATGTCACTACTCAAGAACACTCATATTTACCTGACTGCCAAAAGTAAAATGCTGTCAGTCTTAAAGCACACTAGCATTTGCATTTCCAGTGATTCTTCCAGCCATTTATATGTTGCAATGTTCCTTTCTCTGCTATTTTCCTGCTTCCCACTGCTTTGAACTGCTTTCAGGTTTGATGTAGGGCAGGATAGAACCTTCTGTTAAGACACTGCCCTGAAAATCATAGACTTTAACTCCTTCAGACACAACCTTGAATCAGAGCCATACAGGTTGGGTGGATGGCATCCTTTCTGGGTTACTGCAAAATTAACCACTCCTAGCTCTCTTCTAGAGGAAGAGCCATTTCCAAATAAGTTTTCTGAGAAGCCTGAGTCATTACATTTCTTAGAACTGTTCCGAAAGCTCCTTTGGGATCTGACTTCCTCAAAGGACTCAGATGCTGAGAGGAATGCCTAGTTTCTGGTTCCCAGTCAGTCTTCAATGGAGGGAAGAGGCCGAGCTTCTCCGAAAGGGCAGCTCTCACCAGTGAACAAAACCACGTTGCTTAAGGTTAAATTCCACCAGTACACGTGGTATATTGCAACCATCAATCACAGATCGCGTGCACAGATATTTCAGTTATAGCATGTTGTATTCTTTCAGGCTAGTGCAAAAGCTTTTTCAACATTCAAAGAAACATTTCAGCTGAAAACTTTTGAAAGTTACAAGTAACAGATGTGACAAAGAAAGGAATGGTATTTGGGGGGGATACAGATAGAGAGAGACACTAGAAGTCTACAAAGTCTTGTGTTAGTGGATATTCAAAGCACAGGAGGCCCCACTTTTTTAGGCCCCCTAAATAAGACAATAAATTCTACTTGGCATAACACATGCTTAAGTTAAATGGAAACCATTTCTAATCATCTGGTTTGAGGAAAGTCTAGGGAATAACGAAAAATACATATGAGCATTTAGACATATGCAATAGTACACTTGCGTTTTAAAAAAGGTTGGAAGATTTTCCTTAGTATTGATTTATGGTGGAGGAGCATGATACATAGCTATCACCAAAACAACTAACAAGGTTTCAATTGTAGTTATTTCAGAACAGAACATCGTCAATATGATGAGTTACAAGAAAATTTGATGTAAATGAAAAGAAGAAAAAGGCAAGCACACAAATGTGCTCATAATGTAAGATTTATTCTGTGTAGGGCTTACTTGTAATTATGCTGCCCTAGTATTTATCTAAATTAGTTGGAATAAAAAACTGTAAACATAACATATTTGTACTTATGTATACTTTTCCAGTTCATACCAAGAAAATATTCAATATTCATTCAACTACTTTTCCTACACTTCATGTTTTCTTATATTAGAGTACAAATACAAAGGCAGAGGAAATTAGAGTTGGATATGAGACTATCAAGATCAGATGTTTTAAAGCGCTCAGGTTTGAAATGGTTGGCTGCTTTGAAAGGCTCCATTACAACTTTTAACATACTATATGACTGAGTTTTGGTCACAAGACAGACTGCAGAGTTAGTCAGAATTTGGGAATGGGATAGTAATCAGAATGATTTCCTGAAAGTAAAATTTGTGTTCTCTCTTTTTTATATCTCAAAGCTAACTAAACGAGTTACAATATGTACTTTAGCATTGTTTTTTTAAAAGACTGAGTTTACTGGCTATCCCTTTTTTTTTTTTTTTAAATTGCAGCACGAATATGCACATGCAGTATTTCCAGGTTTTAGAACACAGTTTTGAAGACGTGTTTTCCCTCAGAAAAAGAGAAGTTGATATTTAATGCCCAACCATCAGCATCTAGTGCCATTTTAGATGCTTTATGACACATGCTACATACATGTCAGGTTGGTAGATATGACACAAGACTTTTGGGAGGCCGCTTCATTTTGAAATACTTGTTTGAGGACAACTTGAATGCATACTCTCAGTTTCATACTTTAAAAATGCAGTCTTCCCATGATTTCATACCTTTTCGACCAAGAACAAAATAAACGTCATGGAAAGCAGTCATTTTTGGTTTACGACCAACTCAGAGGAGGTGCACGGTAGGGATAGTTAGCTGTGGACATCCTCCAGGTTGATGTGGGTGATAGCAGCTTTCACCACCATGACCACAAAATGGAGCATTTTATTCCCATGTGTTTTCTGGGAGAGCATTTGCTGGTCCAAGGGAGGAAAGCCAGACAGCAGCGAAGCTGTGTTCAGCATAGTGCTGTCACATGCATGGTCAGGTTTCCAGAAATACCAAACAGCAATTCCTCTGTTCAGTAGCTGGAAGAGCTGATGTTGTGTAGCTGATCAGTATTTCCTTCCTTGTGTTCACAGCAGTACAGGGACACTGTCATGATTGTAAGCAGTTACCAGCTGTGAGGAAAAAAAAAGTCAAATATCTGGATCATTATTTATTATAATTGTAATTTATAATAATTCTGTAACATTTACAATTCAGAACTCCTCTTTCAGATTTCTCTTTCTTATGACATGAAACAAGGCTATCAATCATATAATTCATATACCACTTTTCTGGAAGAAAGTCTTGAGAGGGTAATATTATTAAGATTTATAACAACTATAATTTATAACAATTTTTGTGACAGATAAGTATGAATTTATATTGACAGCATATGTAGCAACCTGGGAGAATGAGTTAAATTCTAAAATAAATTGCCCAATTCTTGTGTCTTTTCCTAACCTGCTAATGTCAATAGCCATTATAACATTTTTTGTATGGATTATTATTTATAATATGGGTATCCTCTGTGTTTTTGTGTTCATTTTATCTTGAAACAGCATGCTAGTACTTAAGGTAGACACCTGCTATGATTTATAAGTTTAATCTGTTAAGAAAAGAATGAAGGCTAAGTAATTCATATTACTTTAAAAAATATATACTATAATTAATAAAACATAAGCAAGAAGCTTTATGTGATACTCACTAAAAATTTTCTATATTTTAAAATAACTTCAAATGAAAATATAGAGGCCATCTCATTTAACTTCCCTGATTTGCAAACAGTCTTCAGGCACTGTGTTACATCCTACATGTTAAATTAGTCTTTTAAAATATTCATAGACCTAAATTAAGTATTTGAAATAATTTCCATTTTGAGTCTTGATATGAATATTAAAATCCCAAAGCAACTCAGAACTTGCATATTTAAAACATTTTAAATTTACTGGTGAATTCTTATAAGTATGATAATCTGTTGAGTTAGAATTTGGGATCCAAAGCATAAACTGTTTAATCATATGACCTATATTTTAGGAGAAAAATTATGAATAGATGGTTGGTTGGCTTATAAATTAATTCTATTAATGTCCTTTTCTCCCAGTCACAATCCCAAAGAAGTTCTGCATCTGTCTTACTTATTGTCTGCATTGAATTAGAAAAGGAGAGTATTTATTGTATTTTACATAAGTTTTAAGTTCAAATCGCTAGCTGAAAGTGAGGAGGAATCACTACATGGGCCTTATCAAGGCCCTCTGAAAACAGGAAAGATGGGTTAAGTTACATGGACCAGCTATGGTACCAAATACAAGTGCACAACAGAGCACTTCTGTAAGAATGTCTAGGTCAGCTATGCAGTTCCACATATCTCACAGCCCAAGATGTTTTTTAGTTCTATACAGAACATATCAGCTTAGGTTCAAAACTAGTTTTGGCAATATCAGCACAAAAATAGTTTAAATTGGGCACTCAAATGTCTCAAACATTTGCTGTAGGATAGAACACAGGACTAAGAGAGGTGGCTGCAAGTTTCAAAAAAGAATCTGAAAATAATATGGAAATTATGTATATATACCTTGCCTATATGCCATCTTAATCCAAGGTGTTGCATAGACATCATGTCAGAAACTTCTCAGAAGAATCTACTGTGCAGCGTTTGTTTTCCTGCCAATGCTGACAAACTTTGTAGCAAACCCACAGGGCAAATTCTGGCAAACTAGATGAGTTTAAGGTGACAATTCATTCCCGAGTGATGGGCAGATGAGTTTTTAGCCTGCAATACCTTTCACAAAGACAGATCAGTACAAGATGTGGCAATTATCTATTTATTAAACTCAGAAAATAAGCAGATCCATGACTTTTGAAATTCATTTCAGCTTTTTGCTGTTTCTACCATAGTTCTACAGCTATTTGTTGTGAATCTAAAAGGTTAATGTAAACTTCAGCCTAGTGGAATACACTATACTATAGTTTTACTGACTTCCACCGACAGTTACAGAAATGCTAAGGACAAGTAAAAAGATTAATAGGTATTTTAAATGAGCACATCTGGATGCTGTTCTGCACATTGCAATCTTAGGTTCAAAAATAATATGTAGTATAGTGAAACAGCATCAGGCTTGGCACCTTTTGCTCTAATCATTCTCCAATACTATTCCAGTAGGTTTTGAGCCCATTTCTTTCCTTCCACTAACCTTTAGGACTCACCATGTCTACTGTTGCGCTGGTTCAGCCATCCTCACTTTATGCTGCCATCAGTTGCCTGATCACACAGGCCAATGCTGAACTCAGCAACATCCCCTCAGAAGTCTTCTTTCAACAACTCTGCCATAGGCTCCTGTGGGCCCAGCTCCTCCACTGCCCATTGTGGTGGCAGCATGACCTGCTGGACACAACAGAGATGGCTCCCTCAGTGGACCTTCACATGGAAGGACACCACTGAGAGAGCTCAGCAAGATGCAACCAGCCCCAACAAAAGCCACATCCAACAGGAAGCTCCTTCTCCTGGTTGATATATTCCTGGCCTCACCCACCACCCCAACCAGGATCACATGGGTGAGGGTGGAGCCACAAACACACAGGTGGGCCAGGTTCTGCCTCTGGAACCTGAAGCCAATAGGGAAAACAAAACATTCTTCTAGGTTGTGACTCATCCACAGGTCAACTCCAACTCAGGGCCCTCAACTCGGGCCACAGCGTTTCACCTACCTTAATTTCATTCCATGTTATGTTGTTGGGCCCCATCACAGCCTTTGCACTATCTAAGACATTTCCGATCAGAGCTGGAGGCATTTGGCAGCACAGATGTGGTCTTGAAGTGACCACAATGTGTGAATGAAGATCAAGAAGAGGGAAGGCAGTGGAATTATAACCAGCCATACTTCACTTCTTTCTCTACAGCAGTTGCAATGTGGTCATCCTTAGCTCTTCTCGCACCTATCATTTCCTGCCCCTCTCCAGCAGTGCAAGGATAATATGAAAAATTGCAGAGTCTGTTTTTTACTTAATGCTATAATTTTGTCTCTGCAAGCAGGAAGCCTGCTGCTGTAGGAACAAACAGCTTTGAAGGACAAGCTGCTTGTTGAGAAATTACTTCTTAGACCAAGCTAGAAGTTCTTTTGCTCTTCCAGCAAACAAAAATGACTGCATATTTTGACCTTGAAGAAGTTAAATATCCAAAGAGGTATTCAAGTAAGTTACGCCCCTTTGTTTTACTTTTAGCCAAATACCTCATTCCTTGCATTCTTATAGTTTTTGATTAATCAGAATTTATCAGGGGTCTTTGAACCATCTTACAAATGTTTTGTAGTAAAACTGAGTGTGAAAAAGCATCTTGAATTTCGTTATATATGAATTACACATTTGTTACCCTCATTCTTGTTTTCTCAGCTCCATCTAAGACACTTAGCAGTGTGGCCTCTAGTTGCAAACTTGAATAAAGCACAGATATAACATGTGCTTATTTACTTGTGTTCTAAACTTGAATGGATTGGCAATGAAGTAATTGCTGATAAATGAGCTCAGTATACAGGGATGTGGGCATGTTCTCTCAGCTAATGTGGTCCACATTACAGGGTCTCAAATAGCAAGGAGTAATAGTGATTGCAATTATACCTCTCACTCTGTCTGGGATAAGGAATGTTGCAGCAATAGAGCCTAACCAGAGAAAACCACTGATGCTGCAATTTTTATTCATTTGTCTCCAGGATGCTTTCAGGAATCTCCAAGGGAATAATTAACAGATTGCAGAAATCAGCTGTCACTTTAAAAGATCTCTCTTCCTCTTTTTCTCCTCTGTAGGGACCAATTCAACGATTTCCATTGAGGAAGACCAGCTTTTAGCTGCACTTTATACTGAATTTTCACTAAAAATAAATGAACAGAAATAACATACATGACTATACATTACTATTTGTTTCCTTTATCTTTTTTTAATTGGGTTAGGAGGTGCCACCTGAAGCAAGTCTTACTTCAACAATATGATTTAGCCTCTCTATTGAAACCTGGCACCAGATTTTCAGGGATTTGAAACAAAATGTAAATATATACCATCTTACATATGTAATTTCTGCATTTTCTGCATTATTAATCTGTTTCCTAAAGAAAGGTACAAGCTACCCTGCTGCTAAGTCATTAATGAAGTTCTGCTATCTAATTAATGAAAGGAAGCAGCTATGGGAATGGTGTCTTGTGAAGTTATAAAGGTATACTCTGAAACATGCTCTGTTCCTACACCTTAGTGTTGGCATGACACTCCCATTCAAGTGCAAGTCAGCAACCAGCAAACTAAATGTGACCTGGTGTCAGCAGGTAGGTGGCTATCATAGGGTATAGGTCTGCTCATGTCTTCTAGGTTGGTGTTGTGAGTCTTTTTCTAAGAGGGAAGATGCAGGTTTGAACTCCCTGAGAGACCTGCAAATTTCCTCTCTCAGCACTTCAACACATTCTCACCACAGTTGGCTACCTTAGAGCTGCCTCCCACATGTTCTGCTCCTAACTGCTGAGGCAGTGATTATTCCAGAACTATTGATGTTACTGCTTAACTGCTGATGTTCCCTAGCTCAGCAGGAATATGCCCTGTACATGGAATAACAAAAAACACATATGTTGAGGAGTGATAGAATAACTGTATTCTTTTGTTGGTTCAATCATATTATATTATAGAAAATAATTTGTCTCAACATTTTTACATTCTAGGTGCCTTTAAAATCTCCTTGTACCTAGAAGTTATATAAATAAAAGGTGAAAGGGAATTAATTAGCAATGTTTAGCACAACAAATTGATTAGGTATTAAGAACCACACCCACATCAAATTAGAAAAGTGTAGAGAAAGACCATGCATCCAATTGCATAGACAATTTATAATTTGAGGCTTTCATAGGTGAACAGTAACTCAAGCAAAAAAAAAAAAAAAATTAACCAAAGTTTTGGCTTTTCTCAAATCCCTGTAGATAGGCCTATCTAGACAACTCACCCTAATCAGCTACTGAAGAACTGTCTCCTTGTGAGCTCCTTATTAAACTGTAGCCTTATTTATATTTCACATTTCTTGCAAATTAAATGTAGCAATTGGCTTAGTTAAATATATATTTTTCAAGTACCTGGAATGTGCTCATCAACAGATGTTTTGTTCAGTCAAGCTTTCATTGTTCAATGTTCATGATGCTTTTCATGAAGGATTTCTTACTAGAATGGATATTTGTATGTATGACACATCCTCTAAGCACAAGTGCAGTAAAGCGTGTGTGAGCAAACTAATTTTGTGGTCAGCAACTACTTATTACTCCTGATTTAAAGATGTCTGAGATATAAAATTAGGAAACAAAAATGACATCTTATGATTTGGATTGCCAATATCACAGACATCCATGAATAACAAGTCAGAAAATTTGGCAGTAGCTTGGCAAACCTTGACTGACACACATATGCATATTATGATACTTAGAAATAAGCAACAGAAAAAGTTACTCAGACCATCTAAAATTTAATTGCTAAATGAGAGTTTAGATAAATCTCATCCTAATCAGTTACAACCAAGAGCAATGTCAGAAAATAAAATCATTAGAAACAAAAAGGTTCTTTTGGTATGCACCAAAAAATGTTTAACTAAACACACAAACATTTATTTATAGTAAACAGAAATATCAACTCACTTCAAAGCGTGATACTTGGATTATCAGAAGATGTTAATCTGATATCAACATGGCACCTCTTTCCTAACAAACCGTACAAAGCACATGTCACACTAAGAATGTGTAAATCATCTCATGCCAAGAACACCCTAATTTGCTAAGTCCTATCTCATAAAACTTTTATGGAAATTTTTCTGTGAGTAGTGTGAGAGAATTCAAAATTCAGTCTGTATACACAAAATTATTGCAAGTATCAACATAATTTTTATGCATGCAGTCTTACACTCTTTTACCTGCTGTAGGATCTTATCTCCACAGGATCTTAAAAAATTCCACCTGCTTTGATCATATTGCAAGAGCAAATCCCTCCTCCTTTGCACTACATTCCAGTCAGAGTAACTCAATCTCTTATCAACAGAATGCTTCATTTAAACTGATTAAAACCCAGAAGAAAATATCATTCATTTTAAAGGAAAGAAAGTGATGCAACGTCTAGAATATATTAAACATGATTATTTGGTATTACTGAATGATCCCACAAAAAGTTACCTTGTATTAACTAAAGCTAAAATTCTTCTTTTGAAACTGTAGAGGCAAAAGTTGAGGGAAAGCTTATAATGATAGAAGGTGGCAAGATGCCATTATTCTTTTGTTGTCATTGGTAAGAACACAATCATGTGCCCTTTAATATTTGTTATTTAGCCTACTGCTCATATGGATAACACAATCAACCACTTCTTTCAATCAAAGGAATAGGAACAGAATTGTCTGCATTGAGAGAGGTGCCAGGACTAAGACCGAATTTGTGAAATCCAACTACTATGCATCCCAGACTAATATGCAGTTCTCAGCTGCAGAGATAAAAATATCTGTTACTTTGCTGTACACTTAGTATCTTCTAGTTCATTAAATTGCTTAGGAATATGTTGAAAATAGTGGACCAATAGAATAAAATTTAGAGAGATAAAAGATTTCTTCCTTTGACTACTTAATTTAAAATATATCTGTAGTGTGGCACAAAATTTCCTAGGCAATAGGTTTGACTTATAAATATATTTTATTTTCACAAACATAGTGCACACATACTGCATTATTAATAGTAATAATACTACTGAAAATAGAATGGTTAAGGTTGGAAGGGACCTTGAAGATCATCTAGTTCCAAGCCCCCTGCTGTGGGCAGGGACACCTCTCTCCCACTAGACCAGGCTGATCAAAGCCCCATCCAACCTGGCCTGGAACACTTCCAGGGGTGGGGTACCCACAACCTCCCTGGGCAACCTGTTCCAGTGTCTCACCACTCTCATGGTGAAGAATTTCTTCCTTATATCTAACCTAAATCTTGCAGTTTCAGGCCATTGTCCCTTGTCCTATCACTATAGGCCCTTGTAAAAAGCCCTTTTCCAACTTTCCTATAGGCCCCTTTCATGTATTGGAAGACCACTATTAGGTCACCATGGAGCCTTCTCTTCTCCAAGCTGAACAACCTCAGCTCCCTCAGCTTGTCCTCATGGCAGAGGTTCTCCAGCCCTCTAATCATCTTTGTGATCCTCCTCTGGACCGACTCCAGCAGATCCATGTCCTTTTTGTACTGTGGGCTATAGCAATATACAGTATAAATATATATAAATTCCATTTATTTCATTTATATAATATATATAAATTCAATTTATTTAGCTTTGCAGACTTCTTTTTTGGTAGTTTTCCTAATGTTCAGTCCAATTTATGCTTGACATTTATTTCAAGAGAGCTACAAACTCTTTCATTTGTAAATTCTAAGAAATGTTTTAAGATTCTTTGTCCCCTTTTTAACTTATCTGATACTTTTTTAAAAACAGTAACAAGTGTCTAAGCAATTGATAACTGCCAATGTAAATTCTTGTCAACTTTTAAAAGGCAGCTAGAAATAATTTCAGGCAGTGGAGTGGCCTTGCTGATTCTGTGTTTTTGCTGTCTCTTTTTAATGTATTATTATATTATGTCAGGAAAGTTATAATATATCAGGAAAAGGGGATTAGAGCTGGATTCAGAGAAAGGACTTCAGTGCATCAAGGCACCATTAAGTAGAACAGAGTTCAGAGCTTCATGTAGAGTGAAGAGCTGCCTGAATTTAGAGCAGTGAGTAGGCTATCCTAAAGAAAGCTGCATATTTTAAACCCTGGTTTTTTGTGCGTGAATTCCCATGCATCTACATGGGATTCACCATCCAGATCCTTAAACTAACTATGTGTGTCTCCACTCTATGTATTAGCCTCACAGACAGAGCCTTTGCCTAAGATGTGGAAGATCCATGTTTACTTTCTTTGTGTGCCTGAGATCACAGATGTTTTGGCATGATAATGTCTAATAATTAAGCACTTCGATCTACTGGAATTACTTAGGGTACCAGAGGTGTGATGGGTGCTATGCAGCCAGTGAGAAGGTCTAGATGTCTGTAAAGAGCAACCTGATATTCTGATAGTGGTGAAGGTGTTCTTATGAAAGGAGGTCTGAGCTTCTGAATCACCTCAGTTTGCAGAAGATATGAACTCAGGTTTCCCAGTTCTTTCACTCAGTTGCAGTGATGGTGTAAAAAAAAAAAAAAAAAAAGGCACT
>VYZX01016196.1:100063-111243 GCA_013401335.1 Brachypteracias leptosomus | reverse complement strand
CCGCCACGGAGGGTCCCTGGGTGGGACGGGAGTGGGGTTGCGGGGTCCGTGTGGTGCCCGCGGGCAGCCCCGGTGCGGGCACCCCTACTCTACGCAGCTACCGGACACCTCCAGTGCAGTCACCGGACACCCCTGTGCAGCCACCGGACACCCCTGTGCAAGCCCCCATTCCAGTCACCGGACACCCCCTGTGCACCTCCCCATCCAGCCACCGGCCAGTCTCAATGCAGTCCCCAACCTCCAGCCACTCAACACCCCCGGTGCAGCCCCAGACACCCACAGTGAAGCTTCTCCACGCAGCCCCCAGACTCCCACAGTGCAGCCCCCCCATGCAGTCCCGCAGCCTCTCAATGTAGCCCCCCATTCCCCATCCCGGGTGGTTATAAGTGGCCAGTTGCACTGTGAGGGACACCAGAACTTGGGCTGAGCATCTCCAGAGGGTCACAGGTTGTGCTGGGGTGATATTTACCCTCTGACCTGCACCACGATGCAGGTGTGTGCAGGTTGACTGAGCCATCTCCTACCCACCTTCTCCATAACGTGGAGGCAGCTCCGCGTGGAGCTGGGCTTGGATGTTATTTTGGTTTGTGCTGTGAACTCATGAACTCGCAGGCAGAGCCCCGGCCAGCCCCATGCGCTGCATCCACAAATAAACAAATACATTAGGAGAAGAAGGGAAGCCAAACCCGGGAGGCAGCCCAACAACCCCTAGATGTGTGTAGGCTTCCCGTGCAGGCAGCGCTGCCTGTGGGTCACAGAATCCCAGACTCTTGGAAGGACCTCTAGAGATCAGTCCAACCCCCCTGCTCCAGCAGGTCACCCATAGCAGGGTGCCCAGAATCTCATCCAGATAGGTTTGGAATCTCTCCAGAGGAGACTCCACAGCTTGCCTGGGCCAGGACTCTGGCACCCCCAAAGAAGGGTCCCCACACCCCCATCCCTGTGTCCCCAGATTCTCACTCCATCCCCCAGCCATCACCCTGCCAAGGTTGAACCTGGCACCAACCCGCCCAGAACCTGTAGGATGGGAGTATGGGGATGTCCCACCCCAAACCCAGCCAGACCCTGAGCCTGAGAATGGTCTTGAGCACTTAAACTGGTGTTTGCTGGTGTCACCCAAGGGCTGTGCCTGTAGCAGGGTGCCCAGCAGCTGCACCCACAGAGCACCACCATCGGAAACAACCTGTGCAAGGTGCTAACGAGTGATGCTTCCTCAGGGGTTGTGGGGACCAACCCTGCTCAGCAAGGCTCACCACAACACCGGTGTCATGCCACAGCAGTTCGGTGATGCCACCACTGCGTTGAGCCACAGTGTCTGCAGGGGGACAAAAGCTGAAAGCGCAGAGAATTTGGGTTACTAACTGCCCCGGGGACAGGGGCACTAAATCCCATTTTGCTCCTGGGTCTGTCCCTGGGCTCCTCTGAGCTGTGGCTGTTGGAGACCGTGGGATGGCCCTTTTACAGCTCTCCAATGTGGGGACATGTGGGGCCAGCTGTGGCCTTTGGCTGAACGCTTGGGAAAGAGGAAGAGGAGCGAGGGTCGGCAACGGGTTAATGAGAAGGAGGTGACACCCTTGTCATCTGTGTCTCTCATCACAGGGCATCTCTCCACCAGCCCCCGGGCTCATCCCATCCCATCCCATGCCAGGCCCACTGTTATCCCACTGCTTCCTGTTGTAAATTATTTCCAGAGCAAGTGTGAAACAATTAAACAAACCGAAGGGCAGAGTCTGCTCGTCAGATCAAAGGAGCCAGCCCTGCAGCGGTGCCTCGCTCCCAAGCTCTCCCCTCCTGCCCTGCTCCTCCTGCATTCACCACTTTGGGCTCTAAAACCACCCTCTGACCCGGCTCTGAGCAGAGCATGGTGCCACTGGGAGCACCTGCCCCCTCTGAAACCTTAAAGCATCCTCGGGGAGATGCCACTTGGCTGGTGGAGCAGGAGCAAGGCTGGGCCATCACTGTGTTTCAAAAGCAAACCACAGATGCCAAAGGATGCCAGGCTGCAGTGCCTCTTCATCCTCATTTTCTACCCTTGGCAAGAAGTGGGTGCTTCCCCTGTTTATCTTCCCTGCAGACAGGAGTAGGATGACAGCAGCTGGGCAGTGGGACGTGGACCTTGCCTCACCTTGGCTGAGCAACACCCCTGTGCCACCACAACCCTACCACCATCTTCAGCCCCAGCCAGAGGCAAGGCAGCTGCCAGGGCAGCATGAGGTTCCCACCACTCAGGCTTCCTTGGAGATGGAGACTTTTGCTCCCTTCCTCTCCATCTTCTCCCTTTCTCCCTGCCCGTCGGAGCCCAGCGAGCAGGGAGCACCTCAGCTCTACCTGCCTGGAAATATCGGCCGTAGCTTTGCCCGGGCTTGTTCTCCACGTGCAGAAAGCACCATGAGCTCAGCTCAGCTACTCCTGGGGACTTGTTCGCCAAAACTGGAGACCCCCGTGCCCTGCCAGCCCAGTGTGGGTGTCCATGGGGCTGTCGTGGTCCTTGCTGTGCCCATGTCATCTAGAGACAGAGGGGTGGTGATGCTGGCTGCTGGTGGGGACACGCAGCTCTGCCTGCTGCCCTGGCACTGCTGCAGTGGCACTGTCTGATCACCAGCTGTCCCTGGCACCAGCTGCTCTTGGGATGCTGGACACACTGAGCTTAGGGCCCAAAGAGCATGTGGGGAAGCCCTGACCCCCTCTGTGGTGGGGAGGGTCTGAGCATGGCAGCTGGAGACAAGGCTGTGGATAAACACCAACACCCCTGTGGGTGCTGTGCCACCTCACCCTGCACTCCAAAGGGCAAATACATCTATTTATTGTCATCACCCGGGGCTGCCAGGACCCTGCAGCAGTGGGGCTGCTCTGCTCCGGGGAAGGCTCTGCCAGGGGGGCACATAAAAGGTTCCTCGGTGGTTTCCCACGTGAAGATGACTTCTCCAGCCAGGCGCTGCTGGGAGATGCCCCAGTTTAATCTGGAGCCATCCTCCCCCTGGTACAGGGGGGATCTGGTGCAAGAGCCTCGCCAGAACCTCCTCGAGTTTCCTTCTCCCAAATGCCTCCCCCAGAGACTCCTGAAAGAAAAAGGGGAGGAAGGGAAAAGTCAGCGCTGAGCATAAATCTTTTTGCAATAAGAGGTGAATATGACATAAATCCAGAGCAACTTTTTTTCTTTTGAGTGGTCTTCAGGGGTTAAAAATAATGGGATTTTAGGTACTCTTAAAAATAGCGTTCATAAAAGGCTTTAATAGAAACCTTGGCAACTGTCCATGTGATTAGTGATTTAAAAACATAAAACCTCCACACATGTTTAAAAGTTTTAATAAGTTAAAATTAAATGAGTGAAACTCTGGGAATATTTTTTTGTTACTGCAAGCTAAGAAAATTGTGTCCGTTAAGCAAAACTTAATACAAATATAAACAGGTAATGCACATCTGTAAATTATTTTCATGTCTCCAGGGGCTGGAAAAAAACCTAAGTGAGACCAGCATTCTTATATATATTTTGCCTTGACAGCTCAGGAAAAAATTTGCCAAAAACCAGAGTTAGAGCACTGGGCTGGCGTGGGAAAGTTGGTTTAGTGAGAAATTTGCCCTAGGCTATTTAAATAAAAACAGGCTTTTTTTTTTTTCTTTTTTTTTTTTAATGGCAAATGCCTGTTAAATACAACCAAGGCAGCTTCCAATCGCCTGAGTAACTAGTGCTCCTATTCCTCCTTGATACTTTCATCTCTTTATCATCACAATCAATATTTTGCTCTTACACACTCGGTGCAATAAAAACCAGACCGATAAGGCAGACATCAAACTGGATCTCTCCTGCTCTCCCTGCCGTGCTCTGGCACTCCTCTGCTGGCTGCTTTTTGGGGTATTAGCTGCTCCACTCACCCACACCCTCAAAAAACCTCAGTTTTTAGTAATTAAGTGGGAATCGAGGTGGGTAGAGCATCCTGGAAAGTCCGAGCAGATAAAAATACAGCTGGTCATGGAGCCCGTGATGTAAAACTATCCCAGCCAAAGCTGCCCCAGAATGGGATTAAGCTGCGATCCCCTGGGGGCACTGGAGAAATGAGGCTGGATTTGCAAGAATGGCTTAAATCCTGATTTTTCTCTTTTTCTGTTCTTAAATGGCTGAGTGGAGGGTTGTGGATGGACGGCCATAGGATAAACCACACGGATCGTGCCATCCCTCTGGCACAGCGGTGGCGGCAGCACCTCCAGCAGCACATGTCCATGGAGGATGGATGGACATCCATGGATAGGTCCCACCGGTGTGTCCAGGATGAGGATGGAACTCGGGATGGGACAGGGGACATCCAGCCCTCTCTGCCATGGGCACAGGTCGGTGCCATCCGTGTCCCCGCCCTGGCACAGCTGCTGCGCCCAGCCTTGGCACCCATGGGGTTTTCCTCCTCGCAGGCTGCTGAAACTGGTTTTAATTGCAGGGTTGCTTCTGGCCATCATTTCTCCGTGTGTAAAGTCACTCCAGCAACTCATCCACGGGATTAGCGACCGGCAGGGAGATGTCCCAGAGGAGCAGATTTCCCCGCACTGTTTGTACCTGGGTGAAAGGTGCTGCTGCTCGATTGCCCTATAAAATCTGTGTCATGTTTAAAATAAAATGTCTTTATGGGCTGCAGAGGGAGAGCAGGTGTTGGGCAGGCGGCTCTCAGCCCCGGCCTCGCTGGCCCCGCTCTTATCCACCTCCATAAAACAACTGAAACATTGGCTGTTGTGTCAACAGAGGCTGATGGGGTTTATGGAGTTGTGGGTGACAATGTGCCCGGTCCCAAGCTTGTCCCATCCCTTGAGGGTGCTGGGGTGTGGGTGCACCCACCCACACGGGCTGGATTGGGGTGTGGCACCCCTGGTCCCGCTTATCCTTATTCCCTCCATGCTTGTTCTTGCCTTTCCCTGGCCCTGGGTGTTGCAGACCCTGTGTCCCCATCTACTGTGGCAATTTCTTGGGGTGTCACCAGCCCCCAGCTCTGGGTGAGGGGTGGCTCTGCACCCTCCAGCTCTTGCCCATGGTGACCCCAATCCAACCTTGCCCCCAACACATGATGCCCCCTGCATTTCACAGAATCACAGAATGTCAGGGATTGGAAGGGACCTCGAAAGATCATCCAGTCCAATTTCGTGGGCATCTTCCTTAACACCATCTGTTCCTTTGCTTTTTCTTCCATTCCTCCTTTTCCTGCTAGGGCACATGGGACTTTTCATCATTGTGACAAAGAAATCACTCACTGGAGTGAGTGGAGGGGCCAGTCTCAGACCTTTTCTGATATTTACATTAAATAATTGAAAACCATTGCTCGCAGCAGTGAAAACTCAAGTGTGACTCTCTGTGCACAAGCCTGGGCATGAACCTGATACTGGGTTTCTGGACCGGGGTGCAGTGCCAGGCACATCCACACTGTGCTGGCATCCCCACAGTTTCACCCGGCTCCGTGCCCCTGGGACTCGCCTCTCCCAGGGCAAACACTCAAGAAAAACGTCATTCCATGTGGACACTTGCTCCGTGCAGGTTTCTGGGCAGGTTTTTGGGAGAGGTTGCTCCTGGAGACCTGGACGTGCCTTTTCTTGCTGCACTGGCCCCGAGGGGCTGGGTTGCAGGGTCCTGAGATGCCATTGATGCTGGCGGGTGGTTTGAGGGGCAGTTCAGTGCCAGCTCTGTTCTCACAGCAATGGGATTTGGAGCTCGGGAGCTCCTGGCCAGGCTGAAGCCAGCTGAAATTCTTCAGCGATTACAAAAAGAGGGTAAAGAAGTGCTTTCTGCATCCCAGCCCTGGCTGCTCGCTCCGTTCGCTCCCACCCACTGCCCCCTCTTTCCTTCCGCGTGGAAACGGGAAGATCTGGAGAGGTTTCACCTCACAGAGGGGCTGCAAAACAGCTCTTTCCCCTCCAAAACATGCAGAGGGGACTGTGCATCCTCTGTGCTCATGAAGGGTGTTTTGGGCTGTGGGCACCCGGGATGGCAGCCCCACTGCTGGGGTGATGTGGGGGCTTCTGTGTCCCCCAACCATGGCCGGCCTCATGTGTGAGGGCTGCTGTCGGGGAACACTTCCCACCCAGCTCTGACCTTGGTGCCTCCCAGCAAAAACACCTCCTGGAGAGGGGCCAAGCATAATAGCCAGTTCCTTCTACTCCCTTCCTTCCCAGGCAGCCACATTATCACAGGGCTCAGCCGCGAATCAAAGCCAGGCACATGAAGATGGGAACCAGGAGAAGTTGGCCCAAAGATGCTGTTTCCGCACCAGCTGCCTCCCCAGAGCTCCTGCTTTATCATGGGGTGCCCCATCACAGTGGGATCCATGCCTGGGGGGAAAGACCCCCCCAAAACCATGCTTGGGTACACCCAGGAGCCCCAGGAAAACCCCCGTCACACCCAGTGCATCCCTTGTGCCAGGTTACTGGGGGTTCCCTGCCTTGCGCTTTGGTGGCTCCCACGGGAAGGTCTTCCTTGGTCCCAAAGAGCTTGGAGAATCCCCAGAGCCCATTCCCAAACCTCTTCCCAACAACAGCTGTAGGCAAGCAATTTATTTCCTGGGAAATCATTGTGGATTTTCTTTAGAATTAGGCTGAAGAATAAATTAACAAAAAACCCTTGTACTGCCATGATCCTTGGTCTCTTTGTGCAGTCTCAAGCCCTTCTTCTGACAAGCACTTCTGCCCACTGCCTCCCTCGATGGGGCAGGGGGTCTAACTTGGGCTGTCCCACCTTGGGGTCCCCACTGGCCCATGGGGCTTCCCCCAATCCCCACACATAGGGCTGGTACTACTGCTCTCTGGCTGTGGTGCAGGCACAGGGCTGGTGACACGGGTCAGGCTGTGTGCCATACCCCCCACCAGCACCTCCCCTCCCCGTGGCACGGGCCAGCACGGGTGGCAGGCTGGGAACCGGCCAGCAAAGAGATGCCAGCAAGGTGTGAGCCCTCCCCTGCCACCCCAGCCACCGACTTCAAAGCCTGGTGACCTTTCAAATGCAGCGGCTCCTGCGCAGGGCGGTGAGACACAGCTGGGGAGGAAGCCGGGAGCATGGGAGGGGATCCGTGCACCCCTGGACCCACTGGAGAGGTGGGGACATGGGGATGAAGTGATGCTGCCCAGTGGGACCTCCATGGCACCTCCAGCGTCCCACTCCCAGCCTCAGGCACGGCCGGGCAGGGTTCTTGCTGCCTGGACTTTGGAGCGTAGGAGCTGCCGAGGGTAGTGGTGTGTTCTCTCCCTGCTGCCCTGGCACCTCGCCGAGCCGTGCCCACTGTGCCAAGGTCCTGGTGTGGTTGGAGCTGCTGTGCCCAGAGCTGCGGTCCCTGCTGCAGGGAGCTGCGGGCACCCCTGAGCCGATGCTCCCATGGACACCCAGCAGCAAAAACACATCAAAGCGTGTCCTGATGGCAGCGAATAAACAGGAAAAGAGAGAAAGACAAACACGGCCCCTTGCAACTGTCGGGGGAGAAAAACAACTCTCTCCCCAGGCGGGAGAAGGTTTTGCTGCCCTCTCAGCTGCAACCCCGCCGAGAAATGTGGCAAATGAGCCAAATGAGCCAAACGAGCCAAAAGGACTCGGGACCACCTGCTCCAAACGCTGCGTGGCTGCAGGGGGCTGAGCCCCACCGGTGGGGGCTGCAGGGCTTGGGGGTCCCCTTGTGTCTCCTGCTGCCCACACATGCCAGGGCATCGTGCCCAGAGCAAAATGGCTTTGGGAGAACTGGTGGAGATGGAGCCGAGGGGGATGGCAGCTGGTTTTGCAGGGGGTCGCAAGCTGCTCCTTCGCCCGGTGCCTCGCAGAGAGGCCGGTTCCCAGGGCTGCCCGACGGGGCTGCACCAGGGTCTGGTAATAGGATTAGGGGCCTCCTTGCCCGGTCATCCCATCCTAATCCCGCCGGGAGGGGAAAAGTCAGGCTGGGACAAAAGGCATTAGCCATCCGTGCCTGGCCGTGGCCCACTGACCTCTGCACCGGCAGCGGGGACGGGGCACCGGCCACAGACCCCTCGCTGGTGCCACATGGGTGGTCGCTGCCCACCGGGCTGGTGGCACGTGCTGCCATGTCGGGGTCCCAGAGTGTGGGGCAGCGGGCATGGGAGCACAGCCCTGGCACGGCTCGGCTGGGCGTCAGCGGGACGAGCTGATTCACCGCCTCGCAGCAGCTGCTGTCCTGCAAAGTTCCTGTTTTGCAGTGAAATCCCCAACTCCGTGCCTGGAAAAAACAAGTGGGAGCAAGAGCAGGTGCCTGGCCCTGGGCAGGGTGGCTGCAGGGGCTCGGTCCCTGCTGAAAACACAAACTCTGGAGCTGGACCAGTCCATAATCACAAACCGATGAAAGCAAACCCAAAAAACTCCCTCCGAAAAAAACCCCAAACTCAAGCGTCTGGGAGTCAACTCCTCCTGCTTTAGAGCATGAGCCAAACTCAAAAAGTGGGGAAATCAATATGAAATTTTCCTTGGAGAGGGATTATCCCCCATGAGCCTGTTGCCCTCCACCCGCATCACTGCCGTGGGTGCCCGTGGCAGCTCCTGTGCCCATCCAGGGTCTCTGGAACAGCATTGAGGAATTATTAACATGTCTCTCCACATGGTGTGGTGCTCAAGGGGCACATCCCCACCTCACAGCACTCCAGGGGTCAGCCAGCAGCAGCCCTGGGGATCCTCCTGCAAAGTGCCTTTAAGCAACATGAAGGAGAAGGGTCTAACCAAGCTGTCCCCACACCCCAAAGTGCAGCCATCTGGGGGTGACATCGGGGTGGGCATGGGGGGAGCAGCACCTCGGGTGAGACCTGCTTGGCTTGAGCCTCTGTGGCTTCGGTTTGCTGAGCGGGATGTTTTCAAACCTACACTTCAGGGAGGAGGTTTGCCAACGGAAATATGTAACTGACTGTAAATAATGGCTTTTATCTGCAGCGGTACCCGTGAAATGAATAAGCTCCCTGGAAGCAGCAGGGCAGAGCCAGCAGCTCCGTGCAGGTGACAGCAGAGGGGGTTGGGTTACGGGCTCCCCATCACCGCCGGAGCCCCCCGATGACTTGTGACAGGTTCATAAGCTGAGAAATGTGATGCTCTGCAAGGTTCAGTAAATATTAGGACTACTCCTCCCTCTTTCTGGTGCAGGTTTAATTGCTAGGATCATTCATGAGAGCANGCAAGGGGGGGTGGGGGGGTGGGGGGGGAAAGAAAAAAACATCTGGGAAAATAGGACCTGTTAAAAAGAATCCATTAATAACGAAATAATTGTTCCTCTGCATGTGATTCAGACAGCTGCCTAATTGTTAATTACCTCGATATGAGAATAACAGGTAATTATGAGGCTGCATCACGAGGAGCTGACTTTTTTTTTGGTTTTTTTTTCTTCCTGCTTCTTTTCTTTTGCTGAGTGCTGGAGCTGGAGCGTGCCCCAGCAGGTCACACCAGGACTCAGAGGAGAGACTCTCCCCGGGCAGGGTTCCTCCTGAGAGGGTGAGGTGGGACCTCTGGGTCCCAGCCACGTCCTGAAGCTATTGCTGCTCTTGGCCACAGCTCCCAAAGCACACAGCTGGGGGCTGGGGACCAACCCTCCTCCCCACCCGTGGGACCCTGCCCCTGTGGAGCCCAGACCCGGCTCTGCGCTGAGCAAACAAGGAGAGAAAGCTGCTGGTGACCTCGGCTGTCAAATTCCCCAAGATTACTCTATTCCAGGGACATTCTTGAAATATTTCGTTCCTATTCGTTGCAAAATGTGCTTCCTCTACAAGTGCACAAACACACACTCCAGCCCACAGGCACACGCATGCACACATGGAGACACCAAGCAAATATCTGCCTTAAGTTGTTTTGGACCAGGAAATGTTGCTGGGTTTCATTTTCCAGGGGTGAGAGGAGGCAGAGCCAGCCAGGCACTGTCTGGAGGTGCTGATAACACCTGTGATAACACGGTGATGCTGCTGCTGGGCATTTACCACCACTGGTTTCGTGTGATTATTGCTTTTTGGCTGCTTCTGCCAGCCAAGAGAGAGCCAGACAGTGGGGAAATGGGGACTGATGAGTGTGGATGGAAAGAGCTGCCTGGGACACGAGCAGAGGAGGAGGCAGCCCTGAGAGTGGTCCCGTTCTTGCTCATCCCTCTCAGAACCAAGCACCTTTAATCCCCTCCCTCTGGCTTGTATTTTGGCTCACCAGTGAGCTTCACACGGGAGCGTTGGTGACTCTGTGACAGCACAGCCCTGCCAGAGAGCTAAGAGTGGGGTGGAGGACACACATCAGGAGCCAAAGCTGCTCAGGAGTTGTCTCCAGTGCAGCCAGAGAGGAGTTGGCAGCTGCACCCTGCACAATCCGTGGGCCTGACCCAGCACCAGTAAAGCTGATCCTGTTTCCCATGTGCGAGGGGAGCAGGTCATCCATCAGCAGAGCTCTCTGCAGGATGTGGAGCTGATATCAATCCCAGGGAAGGTGACATGGCTTTTCCTTCAGCCGCCCAGGCAGCTGGTGCAGGGTCTCGAGACTCTGGGGTTCTCCAGACACAGGCTCCTGGCCCAGCCATCGAATCATAGAATTGTTTTGGTTGGAAGAGACTTTTCAGATCATTGAGTCCAACCATTAACCCAGCACTGCCCCAGGTGACCACTCAACCATGTCCCTCAGCACCACATCTCCACGGCTTGGAAACCCCTGCAGGGATGGGGACTCCACCACTGCCCTGGCCAGCCTGGGACAGGGCTCAACACCCCTTGTGGGGAAGAAATTTTTCCTAATATTCAACTTAAACCTCCCCTAGTGCAACTTGAGGTTGTTTCCTCTCATCCTGTCACTTGTTCTTTGGGAGAAGAGCCCGACCCCACCTGGCTCCAACCTCCTCTCAGGGAGTTGTTGAGAGTGAGAAGGTCTCCCCTGAGCCTCCTTTTTCTCCAGGCTGACAGCCTCAAGTCCTTCAGCCTCTCCTCACAAGACTTGTGCTCTAGAAGCTCCACCAGCTTCATTGCCCTTCTTTGGACATCACCACTTGTAGCAGCCTGGCAGAGGGACCACACACCCTCTTCCAGAGCCCCAGCAACTGCTCATTACCCTGCGAGGGTGAAGGTGATGGGGCATCATCAACTTCTGCCCATGGGGCAGCTCATTCTTGCCTTTGTGAAGCTCTCGGAGCCAGCCCAGGGCAGGACATGCCCAGCTTGGCAACCCTGGTCCTGGGCACGTCCTGCTGCCAGCGACGTGCTGGGGAGGG
>VYZX01016196.1:36360-99949 GCA_013401335.1 Brachypteracias leptosomus | reverse complement strand
AGGGAGGCAGGGAGGGATGCTCCCTTCTCATCCCGGCTTCCTGCAGGCAAAAATAGCCACGGGCCCTGGGTTCCTGTGCATCTGGTGTATTTATAGTGTCAACAGCTCCATAAGGCTCTGCCCTTCTGGCTCTCACCTGCACTGTGGGGAGGAAACACCATCTCTCCCGTGCGTTCCTTCCCGTCTTTCACACCAGAGAGGCCTCAGAACTTCCCACAGGCTCTATAGCAACCAGATCCCAGAAGCAGGACCTACGTGACCGTGTCCCTCTGTGCTGGTCCATGAGCATGGGAACAGTGTTGGTCCAGGGGGGATGCCTGTGGGTGCAGTGGGGACGTGCCCAGCGCTGCCCTCCAACACTAGAACTTGTGCAGCAAGGGCAAAGTCTGCAGGGTGGCAAAATCCTTCTGAGAAGAGAAAAAGAAGCAAGCCCCAAGGCAGGTCCCAGCTCAGAGAGATGGAGCCACCAGCCTCCAGTCGTGGGACCGTCTCTCCCAGCTTCGCTCGGCTGCCCAGGGGCCCGATGGAGCTGGCGAGGGCAGGGCTGGCACAAATCACTGCTCACAGCCCTGTCAGGAGCTTGTTTTTCTAAGCAAATCACCAAAGAGGCTAAATATACATTTTTCCATTCAGTCCCCCAAAGCAGCGATAGCCCAGAGCCTAAAAATAACCCCCCTTTCGATTGTGCCTGGGCCAGAATTAGACTGAGTCTGGACCAAGCCCCGTTCAGCTTCATCCCACCCTGAGCCCTTTCTCTCCCTCTGGGCTCCCAGTGGCATGGGACAGGGTGACTCAGTGTCGCCCTCACCTTCCCCAGCTCCAGCCCCAGAGGTTCCTCAGCAGCACATTCCAGCCCCTTCCCAGCCCAATGGGCTTTGCCTGTACCCAAGGGTGCAAGGAGGGTCCAACCCTCCTCCATCCCACGGCTGCCCATTCCAGAGGGCTTTGGGGTCCAGGCTGAGCTGTGGGGTGAGCCCTTGGCCACCTCATCCAGACCCAGCCGATCCTTCCCTCTCCTGTGTAAGTCATAACCACTGTTACATCTCATTGAAATAACACATTTGAAAGAAAGTTGGGGGGGGGAAATACCCCGAACCCTGTAAAACTGAACTTGTAGTTCTCCCGGGATGCAGCGTCTGAAATATTCCCACAACCTTTGCATAATGCATTGCTCATGTCAGACCTCAGGAGACAGAAATTAATAGCTAACAGCAAGCAGGCATGGCACACACGTGGGCTTTGCTCCGCTCCCCCCCTCCCAGGGGCTCCACGCTCTCGGGATGCTTTTCCTTTACATTCAGCTCAAATCATTCTCATTTAAAGGCACGAGAAGAAAAAGACCATAGAGGAGTCGAGGAGTGTTTGTGCCAAACAGGAAATATTCAATAAATGTTTATCCTCCAACACAATGGTGGGGTTTCAAAAGTTTTCTATGGATGGGATTTAAGGATGAGGCGGTGGAGGGGCTTTTTCCTCCCTCTCCAGCCTCTGGATGAGCAAAAGCCAAGTTCGGGGGCACTGAACTCCCCGTCAGGGCAGCTGATCCCTGCTGATGGACATGAGACCTGGACCACACCATCCCCCTGCCTGGACCTTCGCAGGGATGGGGCAGGAGTTAAAGACTTCCCCATCAGCCAGGGTGGGGATGCTCCGTGCCTCAGTTTCCTCACCAAGCCCCCCATTCACAGGAGCACCCCGTGCTGACCAGCCCCCTTTGCAAATCTGCTCCTTCCCTCTCTGCTTTCCTGATCCCGGCAGCTTTTTCCCAAACCTTCCTCCCCTCCCCCCTCAAAAAATGTGAAAAAATAGCTCCATCTGGATGCTGTTTCCACCCAGGCACAGGCCCCGGGGCCCGGAGCCAAGAGAGCAGCGCCTGTGAACGGCAGACGTGGGAGCCGGGGAGGATGTGACGGGGAAGCTGTGAGAAAAGCCTGAGGTCGGCAAACCTTCGGCCTCGCCGTGGGAGCTGCTCTCCCTCGCAGGACAGGGCTGGGCAGATGCAGACATGGGTGATGCCAACCCAGCAATGCCAGCCCCGAGCCCCAGGGATGGTGGCGTTCCGGGATGGGGATGGTGGGGAGAGCTGCAGAGGGATGGAGAGAGGAGGGATAAATCCTGCCCAGCAGCTCCATGCTGAGCCAGTGCTGCATCAGAGCTCTCTTTCCATCCCATTTTGGAGCAGGGATGTGATAGTGGCTGCTTGGTGCTGTTGGTGTGGAGCAGTCCCAGGGATGCTCCACGGCTCCTCCAGCAGCAGCTTCAACCCAGTATCTTAAGGGGGCTACAAGAAAGCTGGGGAGGGACTTTTTAGGATGTGGGGTAGTGGTAAGACTGGGGGGAATGGGTGAAAACTAGAAGTGGGTAGATTCAGATGAGACCTTAGGAAGAAGTTCTTCCCCAGGAGGGTGGGGAGACACTGGCCCAGGTTGCCCAGAGAGGTGCTGGAAGCCCCATCCCTGGACATTTTGAAGGCCAGGCTGGCTGGGGCTGTGAGCAACTGATGTAGTGGGAGGTGTCCCTGCCCATGGCAGGGGGGGTGGAACTGGATGATCTTTCAGGTCCCTTCCAACCCAAACCATTCTATGATTCTATGATAAACCCTCCAGCCACCTCCCCGAGCTCCCCATCCTCAGCCACAGGAGGGGCCGGGCCGGCTTCCCGCTTCCCAGACTTCCCACGCCAACACGTGTTATTTATGACCCCCAGGTTTTCCAATTAAACATAAATCAGCAGAGGCGAGGGGGGGAGCGGGGGTCCCACCACATGGTCACCACCACATGAGGAGCAACCTCCCTGGAGCAGGGAGAGGGGACAGTCACAGAGGAGTTAATCTGCCTGGCGTGGGGAAGCCACCTCCATCCTCCAAAATACAATCGACCAGGAAATAAACAGGAGCTTGTGTTTGTTTCAGTTCACAAGTGAAAAATAAAAGGATTTCCTGCGGGCTCGGGCGCCCGGGGTCCCGCAGCCCGGCCACCGAGTCTCCCTGCGCCCATTGTTCACCCCAGCTCTGCCGTGGGGGACATTGTTCCTTCAAAATGTCCCATCAGATAAAGGAGCTGGAAAGGGTTGTGCTGGCCATGAGGATTGCATGGCCACCAGCACCAGCAAGAGCAAGCCCATGGGTTTTATGCAGACTTTGGGGGTCCTGCAGGCACCCCGAGATGGCAGCAGTGAGGGGGTCAAGTCCTGCTTTCTGCCCCAGGATTGGGGTGACAGCAAGGCAGTGATGCCCCCAAATATTGAGGGTGACCACCAGCACATCCCCACACCTCCTGGGGGGCTGCAGCTGTGGGTTAGACCCAGACATGGGGATCTGAGCAAAGAAGGGGTGTGGGGAGGTCCCAGGGGGGCACGACGGGACTTCACACCCTCTCAGAGAGGGTTTCTGCCTTCCTCTTTTTATCAGCCCAATCTCACTGAAGCAGTGAAACCTCACGTTTCCTACTGTTCAGTGATACTTGCTGACTGGAGTGTCACAACAACCGTACCGGATGAGTGGAAAGAAAATAAATGCTAGAAAAATAACCCTCTGTGGAGCCACGTGGGGAGAGCTGAGCCCTGCTGGCCAAGGGCTCCCAGCCGGCAGGAACCCCGAGGTGATGCTGGTGCTCCTGGAAAGCAGCAGAGAGTCAAAGGGAGACCTTTCTGCAGCAGAGAGTCAAAGGGAGACCTTTCTGCAGCCTCCAGCCAGCCCTGGGGTGGGGGCACCCGTGGGGTTTTGCAGGGATGCTGGCAATGGCGGTGATGCTGGTGGTGGTGATGGTGGAGATGCAGGTGGTGGTGACTGCTCTGCACACCTCGGTGTGAAGTGCTCGCAGGCTGCAGCACACTTTCACTGCTGGCCTGATTGATGTGTTAAGAGCATCTCAAATTGTGGGAGATTTTGCATTTCAAACCATTCCCCACCTGCTGCTCCCACAGTGGGGTGAGAGCTCTGCCAGGGACCAACTTGAGGTCAGTAAGGAACTCCTGAGCATCACCTTTCCTTCGTGCTGGGCACGTGGACCCGTGTGAAGAGCTTCCTCCACTTTTATTCCATTTTGAGCTTGTACAGTCCACCCACTGGTGGTGGTGTTGCCTCTCTGAGGGCTGCAATTTATGGGTATCTTTTGTGCATCGATCACCCCACTGGTAAATCACAGCATAGATGAGCAACTGTCCCAGTACCATGACTCCCCCCGCTACTGGGGACAATGTAACTTGCTCAGCTTCAGTGGGATCTGGGGTGGTTTTGGGTGTCCAGCCTGTCCCTGACTCTTCTGGTAGGACACATGAAATTTAGGCTCAAGATACCACGGGAAAGCAACTCCCACCTCATCAAAACCCAGCCTGCTCTGCAGAAACACTGCTGGTGGTGGCAGCTTGTGATGCTTCTGCTGGTTTTGTGCTGAGGGTGTCTAGAAGCATCTAGAAAAGCTGGAAACCATCACCTGGAGGTAATGCAATGTCTCCCCTGGGTGGGGGAACAATTGTGGGGACCTGCTCGTGTGGCGCTCAGTGGTCCACAACTGCTGGGGAACACCATGCTCTGCCAGGAGAGGGTCCTTGGGGTGTCTCTGGTCCCAGCACGGGTGGGAGGTATGGGGGACAAGATCACGGTGGTGGCCACAGCAGCTCTGGTGACTTCTGGGAGCCCCAGGCTGCGAGAGCTTCCTGCGACCTGGCCCTGGGTGAATAAATAACCGCACACAGCAGCGAAGGCAGTGAAGTATCTCGGGCAGAGTAAATATAGTTCATAACTTCTTTTTTTTTTTCCTTCGGCCTGATCCCAAGCCCTGTCTGTTTGTACTCTTGCCTTTGTTTTGTTTTTTTTTTTCTCTGCTGTGTTTTTTTAACCAGCGTTTGATGGCAACCTCCCAACGCCATGGTCCAGGCTGCTCAAAGCGCCTCGTTTCGCCGTGGCCGGGGCAGCAGCTTTCATTGAGGGTTCACATCACCAGGCAGCCTCCTGCTTGGAAAAAGACAACAATGCTACAGCATTTCAGAGCAAAACTTGCCAAAAAGGGGATTTAAAAAAAAATAGTTTGGGTATTTTATTTTTTTTTTGCCTGTGGCAATTGTAAACTAAAAGTGCTCTGGGTCAGAATCGCATCTCGGCGATCATCCCGATCTGCTCGGGCATCATCCCTCTGCCACTGGCTGCCACAGACCCCTCTGGTTCCCAGCTCACTAAACCAAGAGCCAAACCTGGTGCCTGGTTTGGAATTTTGGGGGGTTTGCTTTTCAGATGCATCTAGTGCCCACGTTGGGGCTGGTGGTGCAATGGTCTTACCAGCACTATAGGCTGCAAACTTGGGTTGATTCATTTCCAAGCTTTTCCCCCTCCTCACACACTGAAGGTGTTTGTTGGTTTTCCAGCAAAGCTAAAAAGTGGGAAAGGCAAAATATCTCCTAGGTGGTAGACCAGTGATGAGACATCCCAACCCTTCCTGATGCTCCTGCTCTGATTCCCTCCCACCACTTGCTGCTGCTCCTCTTTGGTGGCTTGTTCTGGGGACACTGCAAGTTTTTTGGGGGTGATGGGGAATACAGCTCCAAACATTGTCCTGGTACAAGGTCCTGGTCTCCTCTCAGGGTGTCCCTGGGGGTGGCAGGGCTGGAGCTGCTGTGCCCATGGGTACCACCACCCCTGTCAGGATATTAGGGGACATGGAGTGGGGGCTGTGGCTGCCCCGGCTGCTCTTCACAGGCAGGCGAGAGATTTTGCATCCCTTAGCAAAGTGGGGCCTCAGAGGGGCATTAAAAATACCCACAGAGGTGTCACCTCTGGGAATGCTCATCCCAGCAGCTGGAGCAGCCCCCTGCTCAGCCCCTGTGCCCTGTGGGGCCCCAGCCCCGGGGTGGGAACATGTCACCCCCCCAGGGTCACCAGTGCAGGTGGGGAGCAGCCCTGCTCTGCTCGGGGGAGAGGAACTGAAACCTGCCCCGTAATGGGGGGGAAACCCTCCCCGTGAGGGTGACAGAGCTGCCACCAACCTCCCTGTTCTTCACCCTTCCCACAGCTGGTGGGCTTCCCAGAAAACCAGTTCTCAGAAGGTCCCAGAAATTGGATTTTGCCCAGTGCAGCTTTGCAAACAGATGTAGGAAGGATAATAATGAAATGCCCAGCCCCATTTTGGTGTGGGAAGGATAATAATGAAGTGCCCAGCCCCATTTTGGTGTCCTTTTGCTTCATTTTTCTTGCACGTTGCATCTTCCCACCGCATCACTGCATCACCCACAGCCCCTCTGACCAAGGAGAAGGGTCTCCAGACCAGGGCTCCTCGCTGCAGAGGAGCACTGAAAAGAATTGTCAAGGGCCAGAGAAGTTGAGGCTCTGTTCTTGCCCTCCCAGAGATGCTGCCTCCTCCCTGGCTGTATCCCATGGGGCTGGAGAAGATCTGCTAGCCCAGAAGCCCAGCAGCCCATCACCTGGGCCTCAAGCCTGCTGGTCCCATCCCACCAGGGCCATGCTTTACCTGCCAGACAAGGAAATACTTAGCATGAAAAGGGAGAAACGGCTCCAGCTGAGCCTTAACATGTCACACAGATAAGCCAAGAGATCTGGGGGAGCAGGGGCAGAGGAAGAGAGGAGCATCCCCATGGGAAAGCACATACATGTTGGGGCAGCGGGGACAGAAGTGCTCATTACTCATGAAAAAAAAAAAAAAAACCCACAGAAGTTCTTTTCAGGCATCGACTTCCAGTAACAAAGCCAGATTGATGGAAAAAAAAGTGCTTTTATTTTTCATTCGCCAATGGGGAGGCTAAAAAAAAAAGGACGCAAAGAATAACTGGGGGAATGTAAAGAGTCAGCTGAGGGAGCTGGGTCCCAGGGGCGTTCAGACAATGCCTCCTGCCCCCGGGCTTTTAATTATTGTGCTCAGGAAATCAAACAAGTGTGCTATTATTTATTCGGAGGAGGCATCAGTTTCCGTGTGTTTTACAGGGGTTTGCCTGGGCAGCCCATGGGCATGGAGGGATCATTGCTGCTGAGGCTGCTTAGAGCACGAGGAGGGACCAGCCAAACTGCTCTGCTGAGGAGGGGATGCGTGTGAGAGGAGCTGAGACCCCACTGAGTTCCACAGGCAGGTGGCACTGCCCGTTTTGGGGTGCTGAGGGTTGAGCAGAGCCATGTCCCAATCCCAGTTCAGCCCCACTTCCCAGCAGCTCTGTCATGCTGGTGGTTGGTCATGTACTGCCAAGTCCAAGCTGGGGCTGGGAGGATGCTCCCCAGCCCACTGCTGCATCCCAGTGCCTAGCAAGTTGGTTCTGGGCATACACTGGAGCGTCCTCCCCTCTCCATCCCCTCCTGCTCCCCATCCTCCCTTCCTCCCTGCTCCCCCTCCTCCCGCCCCATCGAGCCCCGAAAGGAGCCCTTGGTATGTTGTGTGAGTTGCAGCTCAAGTGAGTTTTATTCAGCTCCACTAACCTTGGCAGACAGACCCCAGAGAAAGGGACAAAAGGACAATTGTTTGCAGCAATTTTGCCCTCAATTGGTTTCCCCATCAGCTTGCAGAGCAGCACAGCCAGCCAGGCACTGCCTGACTAACAGCATTAAATTCAACTCGCGCTGCTGCGAGCGGGAGGGGGGCCGGGATGGAGAAATCCAACTTTTGGGGGCCACTTCTATCCTTTCCATGCTCAAAATCCATAACTGGGGTAGGGAAAAGGGGGCGAGCCAAGCTGCCCCTGCTCCCTGGGCGGGCTGTGGGATGGCAGGTGGGGTGCTGGTGTCTCCATCCCCATCCCCACCACCATTCCCAGCATGCACCCCCTGACTGGAGCACGGTGCCCTCAGCGGGGCCGGCTGCTGGCACAGCACCGGGGTGCTGAGCTGCTTGTGCTCCAGCTGGAGCCATCCCAGAGCCGGGGCAGCGAGCCGGGCGCTGCTCGTGCCGCGGTGCCATCGCCACGTCCTCAGCCCACGCCTGGCTGGCCGTGGTTGTGCTTCTGCATGAACCCCAAATGGAGAGTGTCTGTGCTCCAGAGCATCGCTGAAGTGAGGTCAAGCCTGGCTCGGACCCTTCCCAGCCTCTGGAGAGTCTTTCCAAAGTCTTGGCTACGGGGAGGCTGTTGGGGTAATTTAAGCCGCCTTCCCACACACCCACGGCTCGTAAATGGTCCCCTTGAACCTCCTCATGGTCAGGGAGTCTCTTGAGCAACTGATCTATCCCTGCCAAAGATGCTCAATTTTAACTGTAGGGGTCCCAGTGGAGGGGGAGTTTGAGATGTCTTTCTCCACTGCTCATCCCAACTCCATCCTGAACCTTTCCTGATCTTTCTCTACCTCCACCGTGCCTGGCTGGGGTTCGGCCCCTTGGTCCCCATGGGAGCACGAAGCTTTCTTGGGAGCAGCCTGGCTGGTAGGAGCTGGGAATCATCTCCCATTGCCACACCAACTCAAGCCCAGCCAGCCATGTGGCAGAGACCAGCTAAACCATTCACCACCACGCCAGTAAAGTCATCCCGGGGTCAGAACCACAGCCGCTTGGCTGCCCCACCAAGAGTGGCTCCCATGGGGCGAGGAGGGGGGGGCTGCCTGGGAGGAGGGGAACTACCTAACCCCAAAATTCCTCATGCTGGTACTTTGCTGAGCAGGATTCAGCTCCCTTTGCCTGTTGGGTTCTCCCACCAGAGCTCTGGCACCACGTCTCCCGAGTTGGCCAGTGCTGGAGGGACACTGGTGATGGGTGGCTGGGGAGGGCAGGAGCCGTGGGTTGTCTGGGCTTGGGCACCTCTACCCTCTGCTGTGGGACTGCGGCTGCTGTAAAGCCCAGTCTGGGATCCGAACTGTAACGAATGGGTTGGTTTTGGCTGAGCCCCAGCTGGAAATCTGCCCGCACCGTGAAACCAGCCTGTCTGCAGGAACATGGTGGTCAGCCCGGCTCGGGGACCTCTGGCACCAAACCACCCCTGCCCACGCACCTCTGAGGGGGGTTTGGGAGGATGGGGAGACTTGGAATTGCTGGGGGGGCTGGCAGGGGTTAGCCCAGCTGGGACCTTTCCCTTCCAGTGTTAGAGTTTCTAGTACTCCATGTGTGGGTGATGTGTCCCACACACCTTGGGACATCTCTGCACACCTGAACTCCAGGTGAGCTGGTTTTTGGGTGTCTCTATTTTAGTGATGGGAGATATGCCTGGGCACATCCCCTCAGCAGGAGGGCACGGGGAAGAAGCACCATTCCCCAGCCATCCTTTGCCATGCCATGCTCAGCAGTGTGGGATGGGGCAGCAGGTAGATGTGGGGGCACTGCGATGGTCCCACGGCCCCACATTGGGTGTTTGCAAAGCTCACGGAGCAACCTCATCCGCTGGTGAGGAGCAATCATAATTAACACCGCCATGGAGGCCAAATTATTTTCCTGGCTGCGGAGGGTGGGAGTCAAGCAGGGGGAGCTGCCCAGCTCAGCATCAGTGCCTGGAGCAGGGTGGGACCCCAAAATCGATCTGCTGGGCTCGAAGTCTGGAGGTATCTTGACATCCAACTGACTGAATGGGCTCGGGAGACGCTCCCTGTTTTTTATCTCCAGTGTAATTAACTAATTAACAAAGCAAATGAATTTTGGTTTCTGTCTTCAGGGCTGGATTTGGCATCGTGTTTGTCCTTGTTTCAAGGCTCTGTGAGGAGCACGGGGTTAACCAGGGTGTGCAAACGCTCCCAGCCATCCCTGCACCCCTCCAACACCTCCCTGCACCACAGCAGGCACTGCCCAGGGCTGGGGGTGAGCCCGGGGGGGCTGTTCAGGGCTGCAGGGCAGCTTAGCATCCGCTGGCAGCCCCTGATTTTCCACGAGGTCTTTATTCCCAGCAGGAGGGACAGGTTCTTCGGACCAGGCAGTGGCTCCAGCAAGCCCATGTGCCCTGACCTGGAATTGGGGGTTTCTCAGGCTCAGTTTCTCCTCAAGGCTTCCAGCACAGAGCCTTTGAACTGTTTGCTCCCATGCCTTGGGAGGTAGGAGCTCTGCCACAGTGGAGTCTGCAAAACTGTGCCTGAAATCTTTTGCAAACTTGGCTCTGGATTCCTCCAGAACAGAGTTTTTCTTCTCTGCTCCGTCCCTCTTCCCTTCGGCGCATGCAGAGAAGGAGAGGTGGGAAGCGGAGCCTTGTACCATCCTGAACCCATCACTGGTGGAGATTCTGGGGAGAGACAGGATCTTTCTTGCCAAACCACTTTGCATCAACAGCCAGCCCAGACTGCTTTTGCTGCAGGGACTGGCGAAGGGAGGGAGAGGCTGCGGAACAAAGGAGGAACCTCTCCACACATACCCCACACAAATATTTGCCGTAGCAGCAGGAACAAAACAGCAAATTAGCAGCCAACAAGGTGATCCCGTGCACGGTCCAGGTCACCCGAGTAGGAAAGTCCCACTCTAAGGCTGCACTCGCTGGGCAGGTGAAAGCGCATCCTTGGAGCATCTCCAGCCGTGCCCACGCAGCTGACACCGGGTCAATGTATTCCTCCCCGCCGCTTCCTTCCCCAACGGCTGCTGGTCCAGCAGCCCAGAAGAAAGGCAGGAGGGGAGGGAGCGGGGCAGGAGCTGGGCTGTGCCGAGCGAGGGATGCTCAGGCAGCAGCAGGCACGCAGGGGCCAGGCAACTGGTGTCGGCGGGGCAATGCCATGGAAACCCGCCGGCGTGATGCTGAGCACCGCGCGTCCTCCCCGCGCTGTGGCTCGCCCAAGAAACGGGGACAATGGGGCCGGAGAGGCAGAGCTGCCTGCCCAAGCTGTCCTACTTTGCTGCTCTGCCCCATCTGTGAGCTGTCAGCAACCCGCACAGCTCCGTCCTCCGGCTGCTGGGCCAGCGGGGCTGGGAACCCCCCCCTGGAGGGCAGCGTGTGGTGTGGGGGGGCTGCCCAGGGGGAGCCCCGTGCAGTAGAAGGCAGCCGGTCTGCGGGGATGCTCAGGGAAGGCGTCTCTGGTAAGCGTGGTTGGCCTTTCTGCTGTCAAAGGGTGTGCAAACAGCCTGTGATGAGCCAAAGCATCTTCTTGGGACGGGTATTTCTATTTTTTCTAGTTTTAAGAAGACACATGGACATGCAGCCAAGTGCATGGCTGGGCGGGGTGATGCCAACCCAGGTGGAAAACCCCAGAAGGAGGAGGCACCTCCAACCAGCCTCCCAGTCACCTGAAGAGCTGAGAAGACAAAGATTTCCCCATCATGGGTCGCCACATTGCCACGTGTGGCCAACACCTGCTCCATACACGGGGTCATGTCTTGGTGTTTTGCATGGACACGGGGACCCATCATCTCGAGGGGGTTTGTGGGGTGTTCCCCCAAGCAGGAAAAAGGAGATGGGTGCTCAAGGGGAGGCTTGCACGCCCCGGCAGGAGCTGTGTGGGGTGTAGGAGCACGCCCGAATCAAAGGGAGAATTTAATTAAGATTTCCGAGAGAGAGAGATAGTGAAATGAGGAGATCTGGGCGCTCACCAGAGACGGGGAGACTCCCTCTGTCTGTGTCGGCACGCCGGGGTCATTTGCATTTTTTAACAGAGTGGTTTTTAATTGATATTGTGCTTGGATTACACGAGGAAGGAAAACCGTGGAGGCCTTTTCATGTCTGGGCCCCAGCTCTGCTGCAGAGCCCCGGGTCCTGGGGGGGACCCTGAGTCCTGGGTGCTGCCAGGGTCGGGGCGCTGGGCTGGGCAGGATGTGATCCTGCTGCCCGCAGGGATGGAGCTTTGCTGTGCCTCTCCCTCTGCGTGCCCAGAGCCTGGCATTGCGCAAGGGGAGGACGTGGGGAGGTTTGCACAGCTCATTTTTGAAGTCCTTAGGGGTAAACCTGAGCCTGCGGAGCAGGTCCCAGCAGCAGTTTGCTCCTTGCACACACAACATCATCTTGGCCTCTCCCCAGAAACGCTCAGTTGTCCCCTTTGCCCCTTCCACATACCCCTTCATGGGGTGCACCATCCTCTCCGGAGGAAGCCTCACCCGCTGCCGGGGCTGTGCCAGCGGTGGGGAGGAGGGGGGGGGGATGGAGGCGGCAGGGACACGGCGTTTGAAGGAAACGACGCCAAATAAATCAGTCGGATTCATTCAGCCCCGAGCCTGGAGAAAGGGGAGCCTTTGTGGGGAGCGAGGCGGCCGAGCCAGCCGTCCACCTGCCCCGCAGCCCCGGCGCCAGCGGCAGCAGCTGGCCCGGCCACCCGCCCCGGCGCCTGCCACGGGTGCCAGCGCGGCCCTAAATGCTCCCTTTGACGGCATCTGCCAAGGGTTGGGATGAGGAGCGGGGCTGGGGGGTGTCGGTCATGCAGAGCACGGAGGGGTTTGTGGGGTGCTGGTGAGGATATGGGATACTGAACCCCAACCCAACCCAACCCAACCTGACTGCTGAGTCGGTCACGGGGCAGATGCTCCCATCCCCTCCCAGAGCTCTTTCATCCCCTCCCAGAGCTCTTTCTCCCCGTTACTATCTTTAACCACCCCACCAAGGGCAGGGGGACGCAGCCCCCCACCATTTGCTCTGATGCTTGGGATGCTCCACGTGCCGCAGAGCCCGGACCCCGACGGGTGTTCCCCGGGGGGTTGGGAGAGCCTTTGATCCATCCCGTATCTCCAACCAGTTTCCAGCCTGGATTTCAACCCCGGCTCCCAGTGCCCCATGCACAGCTGAGCCCATGGACTCCAGCACAACCATCCTTCCCACACAGCAAGAAGCTGGGGTGAGGAGACATTGCTCATTTTCCTTCACCCCACAACTGCTCCCGTTGTTCTCCTCATGGTTTGGAGACCAGGAGGAGAGTTTGGGGAGCTGGGACGTGCCGGGGTGGGAGCCTCCCCCTCATCCTCGCCAGCTGTGACACCCGGGAGCATGCGCCGTTTCCGGAGAGGAAAATGACATAATTCATACCCAGAATAATTCCCTCCTCAGAGCAATCCCTGGCCCTATCTCCCGACGGACAGCGAGGCCCCAAACCCCCTCTCTTGTTCCCTAATCTCCAGCTCAAGCCGTGAGAGATGGCGGGAGGAGGAAGAGAGGTCCAGGACGGTGGAATTTAAGATGTGGATATTGCAAATCAGCGCCGGGCAGGGGGGGGTAACGGCTCCAGGGTCCCTAATTACATTAGCCAAGATTTTTGGCAACAGCATCAGAAAGGAGCTAAAGCTGCCTAATTCCTGCTTAGCCCCAAAATAGCCCCAAGCAGACACGGCTGAGATGGGGACATGACTCTGAGACGCTGTGGGGACAGCAGCTGTGGGGGTGGCGATTCCAGGGGACCACACAGCCCTCCCACACCCCCTCCCCAGGTCACATCAGCTCCGAGGGTGGTGGGTTTGGGGAGCAGAGCTCCTTGGCTCCCCTCCCACTGCCCGGCTGCACTGGGACATTTCCCACCAGGGCTGGCTGCTGCGGAGGGGCTGCGCATGGTTATCTCCCCAAAGAGGGGCCTGGAGCCATCAAGATCTGCTCCAAACAATCGCTTCCTTTCCCAGGCACCTTCCAAAAAAAAAGAACAAAAACCCCCAACAACAATAAAAGAACAACAACAAAAAAAAGCGCAGACTTTTCCCAGTGCTGCCGCATTTCCCTGACTTGTGTTTTCCTGCCCCCCCTCCAACATCTTCCTCCCCCAGGGATTGTCCCCATCTGGCTTGAGAAGGACTCTCCACCTCCAGGTTGGTCCTTGGGACTGGAGAGGATTTATCCTGCTGTAAACTAGCACGGGAACATCCATGCTCAGGTCTTCAGGGTTGAGAAAACGGCCCCAAGTTGCACCAGGGGAGGTTTAGGTTGGATATTAGGAAAAATTCCTTCCCCAAACAGGTTGTGAAGGGCTGTGCCAGGCTGGCCAGGGCAGTGGTGGAGTCCCCATCCCTGCAGGGGTTTCCAAGCCGTGGAGATGTGGTGCTGAGGGACGTGGGTTAGTGGTGCCCTGGCAGTGCTGAGGGAACAACTGGACTTGACCTCTTCCAACCAAAATGATTCCATGACTCTAAGACAGGACACTGTGATAGGAATGAATCCTGCACAACAGGGATGAATCCCGCATGTTTGGGGAGCCCTCATGCAGCTCCATTTTCATCTCACTTCAAGCCACCACTTTAATAACGACATCCCCTTCCCAGTTGTTTTCCTAGTAAAAAGTGGAAGGCTGATGGATTTATAGGGTGAAGGGATTTATTTCCCAGCCTGTGATCTCCAGAGGGAGCTCAGGGATGGCTCTGCAGGGTGGCACAGCCCCAAGCATGGCAATGGGGCAGCCAGGGCAGAGCAGAGGACGCGGGTCCCACCCTGGCATGGTCACACTCTTCTCTCTGAATGTCAGTTCCCAGGGTTGACCATCCCCGGGGAGCCCCGGGGAGGCAGATGGGGGGGCTGAACCCAAGCAGTGCCTTCTGCCACGGGGACTGGCTGCGTCGGTCCGTAAGTCACAGCAGCCCAGCCCGAGCTGCTGCTGATTGTTCCCAGGGCTGGGTTTGTCACTGGGGACGACGCCAGCATCCATCCCCTGTCCCTTCCCAGCCCCTCCACCTCCCAGCCTGGACATGGCAGGGCTGGACCTGGGCACTGACCTCCTGCCTGGCCCAAGTGATGTCCCCAGGTGTGCCCACGCCTGTTCTTGCACCCACGTGTGTACACACTCATGGACCCACAGCACTGCTTTACCTTCTTCTTGGCTTGGGCAGGGGCAGGGGGGAGTTCAGGCTCAGCACTGTGAGATTTGGGGTGATTTTGAGGCCAAACCCCCTTCCCAGTGGGACACGAGGCAGCTGCACTGGGTGTTGCTGGTATTTTGGCAGTGGTTTGCTGGCTCCTGAATCACTCAGCTTTGTGGCACACGTGACAAGGGTGGTTCTGGGCACATCTAAACATGGTTTTAAGGGAAGCCCCGAGTCCTGCCTGATGGGCACCCTCCATCCGGGGCTGGCCTTGAGGGGTTCGAAATGGGGACATCACCAGCACTTCTCCTTTTTGAGCATCCCCTCAGCTTGACCATGCACAGACCACGGCTGGAGCTCTCTCTGTGCAAACTCCTGGTGCAAATCAGGCTGACTGGAGCTGGGTGAGATGGGCTGTGGGCCAGAGGGGCTCTGGGGCTGGTGAACCTCAGCTTCCCCTGGCTGGTGCAGGGTGGAGGCCGTGTCTGCCCGCAGGAAGCCGGGGCCGTATCTCCCTTTGGTCGCTATCGCTCTTGCACTCAGAGTTTCCCATGCTCAGAGCAGCTCCGGCTCTGTGTGATAGGGCTGGGGCAAGCGAGGGGGAAAATACCCCATTTCCCAGCCTGGGGGCTTTGTGTGTCCATGGTCCCCACCACACTTGTTGTGTCAGGCACCTCTCCCCATGCTTGGAAGCATCCAGGGGCTGTATGGCTGCCGTGTTCCTTTTAGGGCATCCCTCTGGCTCTGCCCTGCCCCACATTTTGTCCTTGGTGCCCAGGGATGAGTCTTTGGGCTGTCAAACCCCTTCTGCCAACCCACGTTGGCTCATGTGCCCCCGTAAGCACTTTGGAGTGCAGAGATGCCCCATGGGAGGGCTGTGCCCAGCCCTGGGGCCTCCCACTGGAGAAGATTCATCTCCCAGTGATTCATCTTCCCTCATGTGGGAGCTTGACGCATTTTGGTGGCGTGTGTTCCTGTTTGGTTGTGGCTTTGGTTCTCTTTCTGTGTTTTTTCTGCAGTGGCAGAAGGTCCTGTCCCCTCGTGAGCGCTGGGAGGAGGTTTGTTTGGGAAGATGGGCTGGGTGAGGGCTGAGGAACCCAGCGCCGGGGCCAAACCTCTGATTATTTTAATCCCCACAGCACCAACTAGACCTTGGTGAGAACAGAAGAGCCTGGGTCCATCTCTGGTGCTCGGTCAGGGCAGTCCAGGCTGTCCCCAGCACATGGGGAGGTGACCAAGTGGGGACAGATGTGGGCTCCTAGGGACCACAGCAAGACTTTCCCTATATTTTAGGGAATTCTCAGGGAGCAGGACTGTGGCTGTGCCAGGGAAAGGGGTGTTTGTCTCCCTGACAGACCCAGCGAGCTGATCTGGTCCCCATGGGTACCGGGGATGCTCCCAGGATGCTTCCCAAGTGGTGCTTTCCAAGGATGCAGGGTCAGGATTGGCCTCCTCCAACCCTTGCTCATCAGCAATAAAAATCAGCATTTTGAAACCACATCGTAGTGGGGAGAAAGGGTTTTTCCAAGCCCCTGGGCCAGGGCCAAGTGCCAGCACAGAAGCAGGAGCACGGCCTGGGGGATCCCCATGGCACCGGCTGCTCCCCCAGCACCCACCTCCCTCCTCTCCAGGGGAAACTGAGGCAGGGGCTGCCCTCACTGCTGAAATCAGAGCCAAGGGCTCACTCTCATTGCAAGCCTGAAACCTTAAGTGGGGTTTTTCCTTTAGAAATTGGGTTTTTTTCTCTTTGCATGTTCCCAAACCCCCGCTGTTTTGCAAGCCGAGGGGCTTTCGTAAGAGGAGGGAGGGGGAAGTTTTGCAAGCGCAGAGAAGCTGCACGTGCCTCTTGAAACCCAGCCTGAACTCGGGGCCTGGCGGCTGCTCCTCTCGCCTCTGCCTTCCCCTTTCTGCCTGGAAAGGCTGAAGTGTCACTGGGGCTGGGCTGGCAGTGGGAAGGGTGACCCCTGCCATGAGTTTGTGTGGGCTCAGGCAGGAAGGGGGGACCTGGGAGCACCATGGTGGGACATCATGGGATGATGAATGCAAAGCCCGGGTGCTTTTTACCCTCTCCTTTTGCTCTGTGGGAGCCTCTCTGTGCCCCTGGGCTGAGTTGTGATGGTGCTGCTGACCCATCCAAGCCTCCCTGGCTTGCAGGCAGATGTTCTCATCCCCTACAACCATGGTTCTTGCAGAGCCGCCAACCCCATGGGGACATCTCTGGAGCTGTGTTTGAATTTCAGAGCAGCAGGATCTGGCCACATCCACTGACCAGCAGCAAATGTGCATCCTCAGGGGTGCTGATGGTACCTTGCTGGTTCCCACACGGAGCTCCCCATCCCACATCCCATCGTCATCCCACCGGTGTGGGGCACTGGGGAGCTGAGCGGTCTGGAAGGACTCCGTTACCTAATAGGAAGGGGTGTGGGTGGGTGTGGGTGTGATAAATGCTCGCAGATAATTTTACTTGAGGGTAAGTCAATAAATTACTAAAGAGCCTTTGATTGTGCTCTCAGTGGTGCATGTTGATTCAAAAACCCAAAGACATTTAGCCTCAATTATGTCTATTTGTGTGTCTTTCCTGCCTCACTTCTCTGCGGCGCAGGGGAAATCACCCTCCCTTGCCGGCGTTCCCACACCTCTCCCACCTCGGCCCCGCTCCAGATTTCACTCCTGTCCTGATAACCCTTCCAGCAGAGAGTGGGAGAGGATCAGCTCTTGGCACGAATCCCCTCCAGCTTCGGCCAGCTTTCTGTGCTGGCTTGCACCACAAGGACAGGAGCAAAAACTCCCTGTGCCCATCCTGGTGGGCGGCTGCTGGGGCAGTGGGATGGTTTGGGGCTGCCCAAGGTCGTGGTTTCCCCCATTCCCCCTCTGGCACAGTGCAGGACCTGTTGTGGCAGGACAAGGGGTGATGGTTTTAAACTAAAAGAGGGAGATTTAGACTAGAGAGAAGGAAGAAATTTTTTACACTGAGGGTGGTGAGAGCCTGTCCCAGGTTGCCCAGAGAGGTGGTCGCTGTCCCATCCCTGGAACCATTGCAGGTGAGGTTGGCTGGGGCTCTGAGCAACCTGCTCTAGTTGCAGATGTCCCTGCTCCCTGCAGGGGGTTGGATGAGATGAGCTTTAAAGGTCCCTTCCAACCCAAACCATTCTAATTCTATGATTCTACGATTCTACAATTCTACGATTCTACGATTCTACGATTCTACAATTCTACAATTCTACCATTCTACAGTTCTACCATTCTACAATTCTACCATTCTACAGTTCTATAATTCTACAATTCTACAATTCTATGGCTGGGACCTGACCTCACTCTGCAAAACCAGCTCCGTGCTGCAGGAATGCAACCCAAGTTTCCCATGAGGGAGACCCTGGCCAGGCAAAAGACCCTAAATCTGCTTCCCTTCTGCATCTCCAGCCCGACCAGCCACACTCCTGATGGTCCCTGGCACAGCCCCACTCGCCCCGTGCAGCCTCTCAGCTGCATGTGCTGGGAGCCAACCCCCCCGGGGGTGGATTGAAGTGATGCTCAGACCACACAGGTCCCTTAAGCCACCGAGGATTGGGCTTTAAATACAAGTTGGCACCGGCGCCGCTGCTGCGTGTGCTCGGTGGCTCGGCTGGGGACGTGTAGCCACGCGAGGGAACATCTTGCTGAGTGGGAGGGCTGGTGGCATCAAAGGAGAGAAAAACACTGCTGGGACCTGCTCTGCTCTGCTCTGGGTGATGTGCACTGAGCTCAGCCTGTTTCCCACCCGGTTCCAGCACTGGGAGCTGGAGGAACTGGCTGCCAGGGGCACCTTTTCATGCTCCAGACTGGGAGTTCATGGTCAAAGCCCCTTTAGCAATGGTTGGCGTGAGCGATCATTAAAAATGAGCTCCTTCCATTGGAAAAGCACTTGGTTCTCCCTGGGAAATCTCAGCAGAGGGTCATTAATCACCGGGCAGGGCAGAGCTGCCTGCTCTGTATGGGCTGTGGGCTCAGCACACGTGGTGATGGTGGAGTTATCATCACTTTGGGCCAGCTTGGGAGAGCAGCCCGGTGCTGCCAGGTATGCAATAGGAGGCAGGACTGCTCTGGAAACCAGAGGACATCCTTTCTCTTTCTGGACAGATGACACGTACATGTTTGCACATGCAAATTTGACAGTGGCTTTTCAAGTGCAAATCTCCTGTGCAAACAAAAAAGGAGTCCCGAAACCAGCGCACATGTTGCATCGAATTAAGCTGCTCTTGCAACACCTACCCAGGAGCTGCCTCGAGATCCTCCTTCCCCTTGCCCTGCACCTTCAGAGGTGCAGCCAGGACCTTGCTGCTTTGTGCTGGGCCATCTATTTTTAGCCAGCTTAGAGGAAGCACACGTTCCCCTGCGGCAACCACCCACCCTCAACAGACACTTCTGCTCAGCCGAGTGTGCCTGACTGCTCGGGGCTTTGTGTCAGCAGAGGTGGTAACCTGATGGGATCAGACAGAGCAAGGGAACGGCACCGAGACGTGGCAGGGACGTGCTGTGGTGCTGCACTGGCACGAAGGGTCTGGCCCCCCTCCAGTCCCAGCCCCGCGGGCAGGGAGGGACAGGGCTGCTGGGGTGCAGGTTTTTACACCAGGAGCTGAAATGTAATCCCTAAACGTTCCCAAAGTCCCTCCTGGCTTCGCCCAGGTGCTCAGTGCCATGGTGCCTTCCTCCAGCAGGGTGCAAGGCTCCTTGGGAAGCAGCCCCCATCCCATGGGGGCTCATGGACGGGCTCTGCAGGATGCTGGGAGATGTCAAAAGCCAACCATAGCAATGTGACCCTGATCAAGGCTGAGCTTCTGCTCCAGCTCCCACAGGACAAGTGGAAATCTGTGATGGGGCATCAACTTGAGAGAGCCAGGTCATGGCTGGAGCAGCTCATCATGGCAACTGCCCCATCAGGGCACAGCTCGATGACCCCGGCAGCTTCCCACGGTTGGAGCAGATTCCAGACACATCTGCAGGATGTGGGTGACATGGGCTGTGGTAGCTTCACCAGCCTGGAGTGTGTCATAGAACCAGAGAATTACAGAATTGTTTGGGTTGGAAAAGACCTTTGAGGTCATCAAGTCAAACCATTCCCCCAGCACTGCCAAGTCACCACTAAACCATGTCCCTCAGCACCACATCTCCATGGCTTGGACACCCTTCCAGGGAAGGGAACTCCACCACTGACCTGAGCAGCCTGGGCCAGGCCTCGACAACCCTTTCTGGGGAAGAAATTTTCCCTAATATTCAACCTAAACCTCCCCTGGTGCAACTTGAGGTCGCTTCCCCTTGTCCTATCACTCCTCAGCCTCGGGGCTCTGCACACCACAAGTTGAGTCACTCCCAGGGCTATTTTTACCCCCTGGGGGAGGCTCATTGGTCATTCCCAGTTCCTAATTGCCGTGATCAGACCTTCATAAATCTCACCCGAAAGAGGAAGTCTGGGAAGTAGAAATCTCCTAATCTCCTGCTGCGGGGGACGGCACCTGCCCAGGATGGAAAGTGCTGAGCCCTGACTTGCTGCTGCTCAGACCTGGCATTTCAGAGCTCCCCACGGGGATGTTTTTGGCTGACATTTGACTAAAGCCACTGCCAGGACAGCTTCTTCCACCTCCTCCATTCCCAGCCCCTTGACTTAGTGCTCCCAAGCTCCCCAGCACAGCCAGGGCAAGGGGGGAAGAGCTGGATGGAAAAAGCCAACCCCTGATCTCTTTCCCAAAAGTCGCACCACACCCAAGAGTCTGAAAAGGCCCCGTTGAAGAGTTTGTTGGCTATTTTTGTCATTGCCTCTGCCCTTCCTGGCTGGGTCTGAGACAAGAAGCAGCAACACCACAACGGGGAGGATGAGACGTCGTACCCTGGGCATGGACAGAGGAGAAACCCTGGGAGATCTTGCTAGCAGAGTGCTGGAGAAGTTTGGCCATCTTAGCATCATCAGACCTTGACGCTCTGGATTTCCTGGGTTGGGTTCTGGTAGGACTCGATGATGGGGGGGGTCTTGCTGATGCTGCCAGGGTTTGGTAGCAGGCTGGAAAGGAGAGATCTGTGGAGATATGCAGAGCACAGAAACATTGCCATCTGCTGACACGTCCGGGCACGCAGCCCTGGACCCTGCCATGCAGATGGTCACCATTTGCAAACGGGCTGGGTGTGGGACACCAGCTGCTGCCCTGGCTGGGCTGATGTCTCCTTGGCCAGCGGCAGGACAGGAACATGGTGGGATGATCCCACCCCAGGTGGTGGGACTGATGTTGTGGTAGCAGCAGTGGAGGCCGAGCTCCTACCAAGGCGCTGGAGCTGCTCCTGAACCAGGAGACCATGAAGGTTGTCCTGCTCATCCCCAAAGAGTTAATGAACCTTCACCCTGCTGCAAAGAGAGACTTCAAAGCGTTGGGGCAGCATCCAGCCCAGCAGCCGTGCAGAGAGGGCAAGTCCTGCTAATTACAGCCTCTGATGCAAGAGCTGCGAAGGATTTGGGAAAATGTGCACTTGGCTGCAAAAAGGGGCTTTGATTCCCCTCATCTTTTCTCCCCCTGATCTCCCCCCGGTGCCCTCCAGCTACAGGGCTTGGAGATGCGTGTCTTGGACTGGATTTGCTGTTTCAAGTTCCCTGGGAATCTGGCACTGGTGATACCCAGAGGAAGGGTGCCTCCAGCTTCCCAAGCACGGGGGCTTTGCAGAGAGCTGGGAGCTCCCGGATGGTCTGGCCTGGGTCTGCTGCACCTGCTGGGAGCAACCATCAGCCCCCAAGAGCTGAGATGGAAGCCCACAGCCTCACTGGGGCCAGCTGCACACCCCAGACTCCCAGTTTGTCCTTGCACGGGTCCAGCAGTGCCATGCACAGCACTGGCAGGGGTGCAGGAGCAAACCAGTGCCCATGGGCAGGCGGTGGGCAGTGGGATGTGTGTTTCACCCAGCCCCGGGGGATGAAAGCACCAGGCAGGAGTCAGGGAGGCGGGTGCAACTCCTAATTCCTTGTAGAAGGAGACACTGACACGGGCAGGCAGGCAGGGACATGCTGGGGCAGCCCGTGGTGCTCAGCAGCACCTGTCTCACAGCAGGATTCAGTCTCTGATGGTGTCAGATGGGTGCCCAGTGGCCTGTCCTCCCTGAGCCCTGGCCCAAGGACTGAGAGGCAGAATCATAGAATCGTTTAGGTTGGAAAAGACCTTTCAGATCTCCAAGTCCAACCATTAAGCCAGCACTGCCCCAGGTCACCACTCAACCATGTCCCTCAACACCACATCTCCACGGCTTGGAAACCCCTCCAGGGATGGAGACTCCACCACTGCCCTGGGCAGCATCGTCCAGGCCTGGACAACCCTTCCAGGGAAGAAATTTTTCCTAATGTCCAACCTAAACTTGCCCTGGTGCAACTTGAGGCTGTTTCCTCTTGTCCTATCGCTTGTTCCTTGGGAGAAGAGCCCAACCTCACCTGGCTCCAACCTCCTTTCAGGGAGTTGTCAAGAGTGAGAAGGTCTCCTCTGAACCTCCTTTTCTCCAGGCTCAACACCCCCAGCTGCTCCTCACCACACTCCTGCTCTAGACCCTTCCCCAGCTTCATCACCCTTCTCTGGCCACGCTCCAGATGACTTCACTCAGTCTCTCCCCCCGGCTTGTCCCTACTCCTCTGATCTGATCCTCCCAGCCTGAGGATGCTGCTCCCCCTGTCTCCCCCCATGCAGCCTCTCACCTCCCCGGGGCCAGGGGCAGGTGCTCACAGCTCTGCTTTCCCACCCCCCCACACAGCCCCTCGCCTGGGCTGCTGCCAGCAGGGCTGGGATCCTGCTCTCGGAGGGGCAGGACAGGTTAGGGACAGTGTGACAGAGCCATGAGCAGCCCCAAAAGCTCCCTGCAGAAAGGTCTGTGCCCTGTGCCAGGCTGGGCACTGCTGGTAGATAGGAACTGAGGTGGCTACAGGGGTCTCTGCAGAGCCATGACCACCTTGGGGGTCCCTCCAAAGCTGTGACCACCATGGGGATCCCTGCAAAGCTCCTCACTCTAGGCTCCAGCGTGATAATGCTGCTTCTGCTGGGCTTGCCCTTCCTTCTGATGGTGCCCAGGCTGCAGCAGCCCCCCCAGGGCCATACTGGATGTGGTGCTGGTGTAACTGGGCTGGAGCAATCCCAAAGGGCACAGGCAAACCCGGGAGGCACATTTGCCTTTCTCAGCTTGGCCAGAGACCTGGCAGCAAAGGCAGCATTTCACTCCTGTGTCAACATTTGGAAGAAAAGGGGGGGGGGGAAATAGTCATTTCTGTCAAACCCTGGGAATGTGGATGCCCCGAAAACAAACAGAAGCTCTGTTTCTTTAGTGAAAGGCCGTTGTAAATCTGGTCGGCTGCCAGAAAGTGATAAAAATGATTGCTGTTCCAGCCCCAGAGAGGAGTTCTGTTGGAAATGTCACCCCCCCTTCCATGCACCCTCCCCCCAAATCTCAGTTTTATGAAAACACCATTTTTTATCACCAGGCTGGCAGGCAGATGTCTGGCCCAGGTCCTCATTAGAGGCCAGATGTACCCAAAGTAACATTCCTAGCCCTCATCTGTTGATTGACAGCTGTCAGTTATCACTCGTAGGGGCTCAGTATGCCCTAGAAATGGGATTTCTCCCTGCCCCGAGCTTCCTGGGTGGATTATTGAGGGTCTTCCCCAGGGAAGGGTCACCCTACACCATCCCTGGGTACCACTCCCCACCATGCAGCACAGCGAGGATGTGGGATGGGCAAAGTGGCCACACTGGGAGTCAGGACACAAGTTTTCCTGGGATGATCCATGGCTGGTGACTGGGATAAAGCCATAATTCCTGGCCAATGCAGCAGCAGAGGAGGAGGATGCTCTCCCTCTGCACTTACAGGGCTTTTTAAAGGGCACAGGGAAGAGAGAGTGGTTGTGTCACCGGAGCTGTGAGCCCAACTTGTCAGGGCTCGTCCCCTATTTAATTATGAAAGGTGGCGGGTTGCCAGTGAGTTGTTTTCCTGGTGTAATATTAAACTCCCAACCTTTTGTTCCAGGGCATTGCCCTGGTGCAGGTACATCAGCCCAGCCCCATTTCAGCTGGGGTGGCATCAAGCCCTTTTTCAGCAGGACAAGGCAGGGGCAGGGGATAACTCACATGCAGGGCAGCTCTTGGTGTCCCCTCTGCTCGTCCTGGCACGGCTGGCTGGGGCTTTCCAGGTGGATTCATGCATCAGGTGCTCCTTGAGGGACACCCTTACTCCAGGCCAGTGTGGTGGTGGCAGGGACAAGAGGGACCTGCCAAGCCCTCTGGCACTGCCAGCATCACTCACTCACGTGGAGAACATGGACAGGCTGTGGCATCATGTACCTGCAGATCAGTTCTCTGAAAATCATAAACTCAGAGAATCATTTAGGTTGGAGAAAACCTTTAAGATCACCAAGTCCAACCGTAAACATAATCCTGCCAAGCCCATCACTGTACTAGGGTGGTTTAAAGTTGAATGTCAGTATTTCCCCTGCTCCAGCCCTGCTGCAGGTCTTTGCAGGGTCACATTCCTCATGGACCTGCGAGGAAACAGCCCAAGGGCTTGAGAGGAACCAGAGCAGGGTTAAATCGTGGCCATGCAGATGTTTGAGGGATGTAAGGGACCTGCTGGGCTCTGAGCATCACCTCTGGGCAGAACCCAACTATCCAAGCTCCTTTCCACCACCACCACCATGCAGACACCCCATCCCTCAAAATCCTGGATTGAAGAGGAGAAAGGAAAGGTCTGAGTTGGGATGAGTGGCTGGGGAAAGGTCTGAGTTGGGATGAGTGGCTGGGGTGAGCTCCTGGCCATGGAGCTGTGCCGGGGGGGCTGAGCGCTGACTGCTGCGGGGACGTGCCCGGGCACAGCCTCTTCCTCACTGCTCTCCAGGGTGAGAAATCCCACGGTGAGGAGCCTCCTCCTCGGCGGGAGGGGAGCTGGCAGGTGGAGCACCCCCAGGCACAGTTCCTGATCAGAAAACCACACGTGTCCCAGCTCTGATCAGGAGGTGAGAGCAGAACCTCCGGGACCGGGTGGAAACACTCTGGGAGAGCCGGGGGCAAAGAGCTCGTGTCCTGCTCCTCAGGTGCATGGTTGTTGTTTTTGCACCCTCAAACATAAATAACATTAGGAACTAGCTGCATGTTCCCAATTAATTGATAGAACACCTAATTACCAACGTAGATTTACCTCCCTCTTTTTCAGAGCATCCACATGTGGTGTGGAAGGGCTGCCCGAGGTGCTGCTGGGGTTGGGGCTGCCTGACCAAAGGTTCTCCTTGCCTGGAGTGGCTGCTTGGCAAGGACATTGATTTTGAAGCAGGTTGTGACTTTTAATTCAATTCCTGGTGTCTGTAGCTCGGCCTCATCTTCATTTAGGAAAAAACTCCTTTTTTGCAACTTCAGCCTCACTTGGGGAAGTCACAGTGGTCTGGGGGGGAGTGGACCCTGCTCCAGTTGGGTACATCTGCTCCTGACCCATGTCCCAGTGGAAGGGCTGGCAAGATGCTCCAGAATATCTAGGATTTGGATCAAGCCTGCATCCTTATGGAGAACAGGCCTTTAAACATCTCTCCCTTTTGATTGTTGATGATCAGGCAGGCTGGGAACAGAGAGTAGGAGAGAAGCTGGTTTTGGAGGGCCTGGGACCCCATAAAATGTGTGTTGGTTGGGAAGCACCAGTCATTTCACACCAACCAGGGACCTCTCACTGCAGCCCTGCCCACCCCACAGCTCCTGCAGAAGGGCAGGGATAGAGCTGGACTCCTCTGGCCTTTATTTTAATGATAATCAGGCTGGATTCCTCCAGACAACCTCAAGGGATGCGGCACTGAATAGCAGGCCGGGAGCTTTCCCAGGGAGCTGAGCTTGCTTTTTGTGTTTTTCCTTCTCTCAAGGGAGCCTGTGGGGCACAGGACCCTGCTGGGGACCTGTCCTGGAGCTCCTGTCCCCACTAAACCCCCTGGGTGGAGGCAGCATCTCTGGAGCAGGCAGCAGCTCATCATCTGCAGCAAGGAGCCGATTTATGCCCGGACATGTCCCACAACCTGCCAAGAGATGAGAGCTGAGCTACCTGGGATGGTTTCTGTCTTCTTAGTGGTGTGAAAGGAGCTGAACGTGATGTTCTAGAGCATCTCTGGAAGGGTTTGGTCCTCCCAAGCCAGCTGTGGGATACTGCGTGCTGAATTCAATCTCTCACCCAGTGCTAGAGCTGCTGTAAACACAGACAACCAAAGTGATGGGGGGAGTGGGGACACCTTGGGACCCTCTGATCCCCACAGCTGAGTGGAAAGGTTGTTTCACTGCCTGTTTGAGAAGCAACAAGTTGTCTCTGCTGCTTCTTTAACCAGAGCCCTCTCCTGTGGCTGGTCCCCAGAGTTGTCTACATGGTGGGCAGGGAAGTGGCAGCTCCCTGGTCCCTGCAGGCACCTGGCCCAGAGTCCCTGGCCATGGAGGTGGACAGACACCCATGGGTGATGCTTGGTTTACTTTCAAACTCGCTAGATTTGAGGGTCCATCCTCACCAACCTGTGAGCTCAGCCAGTGACCCTGGTGCTGGTGGGGAAGGGGCTGGGACTGTTGAGCTGTGCGAGGTCTCAGCGGGTGCCTGGACCCATCTGTGGGTGCACGGGTGAGAAGCTGGGGTGCAGCCCAGCCCCTGGCATATCACTATGTGCCGAACACGTGTGTGCAAGCCTGAGCTTAGGAACCTGCTGCGTGGAGGGACGGAGGAACCCAAAAATCCCGACTTCACCATAAAAATATCAATCATCTCCAAACATCCGTGCGATGCTGATCCTTCCCTCCCTGCCTGGTATTTTCTCACGCTCCGGAGCTGGCAGCAGGCACTGGGAAGCAGTGTTGGAACTTGTCCTGCCGTCCCATCAAGGCCGTTTATCTCCACCATCGAGCCCTGGAGCTGGAAGAGCTGCAAGCAGAGGCAAGGCACGCTCCTGCTTGCCGCTTTCCATTGCGTCACTTGGACACGGGCTGAGCCAGCGCCCGGGGGGCAGATCCCACACACACCACCTTGCCTGGTCCTGTGAAGCACAGCCTGGTGCTGCCCCGTTGAGTGACAGGGCGCAGGGACCCTGGTGGTACCTCTGAGCATCACCGGGAACCCTCCCCTGCCCTCCCTTCCCAACAGCCTGCTCTGCACCTCTCCCAGAGACCACCATGTCCAAGGGTTGCGGACCCTTGCTGGCTGATGGGGATGGGGAAGCTGGTTGGGAGCCACCTTCAGAGCAGAACACGTCTGGATGCTCCCACTGGGATGGTGGGACAGGAGGGGATGGTGGCACTGCCAGGGTAGGAGATGATGAAGCACCTGCCCTTGGCATGGATGGCAGAGCTCTTCACGCGGCGTGCTCAGTGTGGGATCCTGCTCGGAGCAGGTTAATTAACACAATTACAAGGCAGGCTGCTCCCTCGCCCCTCCCTTGCCGGCTCCTCCATGAACCAATGGGTTTGGAAACCCGGCCAGGCTGTCCCACACCCTCCACAGAGCTCCCAGACCCAGCAGCTCAGGGCTTGGAACACAAACAGCTGAGATTCCTCCTCCTGCAGAGCCCCGGCCCTTCTCCTCCTCGGGGCTCCTCGTCTGCACCAGGGCTTGGCCACCATGGCTTGGCACAGCTTGGCATGGGCAGCTTGATGTGGCATATCATGTTTGGGCATTGGAACAGGCTGCCCAGGGAGGTGGTGGAGTCACCTGGTGGTCTAGGGATCAGGGAGATGCTGGGCAAAGGTTGGACTTGATGTTCCTAGAGGTCTTTTCCGACCTAAATGATCCAATCTGATCCTTCCCACCTCTTGATATGCCCAAGCCAAGGAGATGTCCCATCCCTCAGCTCCCAGGGAAGCTTGTGCCTCCATCCTGGGGCTTTGTGGCAGTGCGTGCCATGAAGACAGATCCCCCTTTTCATGGAGAACCTGGCCTTGGATGGTGGCCAAGGGCATGCTCTTATCAATAAGGGAAGTAAGAGTTCAGCAAAGCATTGTGTGATATCACGGCAATTCCTGACAGGGCTGCACCAACCAGGGCAGAGCTTCCAGGAGCCCCATGGGAGCACTGTGCCACGCTAGATGGAGCTGGCATGGATGGAGATGGGGCTCATCTGGGGCTGACAGCACGAGGCAGCTCCGGGAGCAGCAGAGCAGAGACAGGAAACCAGCCTGGTTTCCTACACTCATCACTCACGGGGTTTCTTGTGTGTGTGGTGCTCTGCTGTCTAATAAGAAGGCTGAGCTCTTTCTCAGAGGTGACACCAATCGGGCCTCTCATCCCACCGCCTACGTGTGCAGAACTTACTGGCAGCAAACAGCCTTGAGATTGTCTCTGGTGGGTCAGAGGAGGCTGGATTTGGTCCCTGGAGCTCCTGAGCAGATGGAGCTGAGCTGGGCACCACGCGGGGGCAGCTCCAGGGCTGGCAAGGGAGGGCAGGAGGAGGCTTGTTTGGCTTGTGCGAAACCCACACGGCCAGAAAAAGCTTCTCTTGGCAAAGCCAAGCATTAAAATATGTTCTTTCGGGATCGATGGTTTGGTTTCAAGTTCATTTTAAAAACTTGCAAGCCTGCATTCAAGGAGCATTGCAAGATGAGAGGCTCTTGCTAAATGGAAAGCCACAGATGGCTGGTGCTGAAAGGGTTAAAAGCAAACACTCGGAGTATTTGTCCTTGGACAGCCAAGTACTTGTTTTTCTAGCAGAAAAAATAGATTTATTTCAAAATCACCAGAATCCTCTTGCTCCCCAGGGCCTGGATGTCCCATCGGGTTAGCTCTGGGGCGGGTTTTCCCACCCTCAGAAATATCTCAGCCCTTGCAAAAGGAAGAAAAAATAGAAAAAAAACCCCAGGCAAAGCTGCAAATGTTTGTTGACTACGTTAATTTCCCATTTTGGTCATTTCCCAGCTTGCCTGGGTAGGAGTCTGTGTGAGCAGCATCCCATCCACACAGGGCAGACCCTGGGGCTCTGCTGTGAAGAGGTGCCTGGTGGGGCTGCCCAGACCCAGCATCCACACATTGCATCGTCCACCTCATCTTGGATACAAGGAGCTGGGATTTGATGGGCAGGAAGAAGGACAAAAAAACCCCAAACCAACCCAAACCGGGTTGTTTTGATGGCAAGAACCCAAATATCCCTCTGCTCCCTGACCTTCATTGAGCTACTGGGAAAACGTGATAAGGATTTTGCCAGCAGAGCCCGAGGGTGACACCAACACTGGTTTGAGCTGCATGTTGGTGGCCAGAAGCAGGGAGCACGGAGTTCTGGTGATGGGACAGCACTGGGGACAACGGGACTGCAGCAGAGAGAGAGGCTGGAGCAGGAGGAAGGACTGGGACCTCAAAAGCAGACGTGGCACCCAAAGAAAACAGCCCTTGCTGGAGGATCCAGGACTGGAGAGCCTGGGGGAGAAGATGCTCGGGGGGAAGTCTACATCAACTCTTCCCAACTTGGTTTAGGTGATCCTGCTCTGGCGGGGGGATTGGACTAGATGATCTTTTGAGGTCCCTTCCAATCCCTAAAGTTCTATGATTCTGTGATTCCCTATCCCCAAACTTGGGGTCTGAGCAGGCCAGGGTGGGAAATCCCCCTTGGGGGCTTCTCTCACATGGGATCCTGCCTCATCCTCATCTTGGGGGGGGTCAGAGGAGCTCACAGCACCAGGGAATGGGGGGCTGGGGACCCCCTTTGAGGGCTGGGGGAGACATCACGCTGTGTCCCAGCCTGGCCAATAGGCTGAGCTGAGTGTGCTAATCTGACATCTGGAGATTTGCTGGGGCTGCAGAAACTGTTTACAGCCACCTTCCCCCGTGTTTGGTTTGCGATAGGAGCTGAACAGAAGGCGATGCTGTGGGTGTCCTGTTCTCAGTGGTTTTATGGGGGTTTCCTATGAGAAAAGCAGCAATAGGGCTCAGCCCTGGCAGCCGCCCATCCAGATTTTCTCTCCCTGATTTTTCCCCCCCCCCTCTATCTTTAGGCTTTACCTCATCTCAAATAAAAAGAGTGATTTAGAACTCCTCTCGCAATAAAACAATCCAAACAGAAGTCAGGTCCCCGGCGCTGTGTGCTGGGGGAGAGGGCTGGTGTTATTTGCTTAATTACAGGCTTGTGTTTGTCGAGTACTTGTGGGTGAATTGTTTGCAAATAACAGGTGAGTTTATTCATGCTCAGAGCCCTGAGATTAGAGCTGGGCTGGGAGATCGGAGGCTGGAGGGTGCTCAGGGCTGCGGGTGACCTCTGGAAAGTCCCTGCTGGCTGGTCCTGGAGAGCTCATGGGACCTGGGATCAGGGTGGTGGTTCCTTGGGGGACCTGACCATGGAGGGGACACGATGCTGCTTTGTGGAGGTGGGTGCCTTGCTCAGTACGCTCTTAATCACGTGCAGTTTATCCTTTTATGAATTGCAGATAAGGATTAACTACTTTATGGAGTCGCTGTGTAATATGGAGTCCATTAAAGGGAGTGGATGGAGGCTGCTTCAGCTTTGGGAAGCCTGGATTCAACACGTCGGTCTGGGCCACTCACTCCCAGGTGGTTCCTGACCTCCTGTATGTCTGCAGGAGATAACACCTCTCCTCAGGACTCCTTCCCCACTTTATGATGTAGATAAGGGCATTTTTGGGGTATTGGGAGGAGGAATGGCTGCCAGGTGCTCTGCTGATGCAACAGTGAGAGTAGGTGGATTAAGGTTAGAGGTACCAGGTGTTAACACGGACGTGGAATCTGTGTGACCACAGCTGATCTCAGCCATTTTTGGGCCATTCTGCTGCACAGACTGGAGCATGTCCAGACTGATGGAAACGGCAGCTGCCCTGTGTGCATGGAGCAGGGAAGTGACACCAGGCAGGGGGATGTGTCTCCAGCCAGGAAAAACACAGTGCAGGAGGCAAACACATCCCTGCAGCCACCCACCTCCCTCTCTGAGGGCTGCAGGGAGCAGAAGGCCAGATGGAGGAGTCTTCTCAAATCTTCACCAGCAAGCAAAGAAATCCCAACGTCCACAACCTCCACAGCAGGGAAGAAACACACCTAAAATAGTGACGGTGCTTGTGGGGCTGTGCCAGGCTCTGAAGCAGAGATTGAGGCTGGAGTGAAAGGGCAGTGGGCACTTCTCTGGGAAGCTGGACCAGATGACCTCTAGAGGTCCCTTCCAGCCTGAAGCATTCTATGATTCTCACCTCCCACCCTGCTCACCCAGCATCTCCCAAGCCTGAGTGACCCCAGCAGTGATGCCCAAGGGGTGAGGGGCAGGGGCTGGTCCAGGCGTTGAGCTGGGGGCAGAGGGGAGGCCGGGCTGTGAGTCAGGACCAAGCCACACAGCACCCACCAGCTCCCTCCCATCGCTGCCGTGCCCGGGTCTGCCCTGGCAGGTTGTGCTGGGGGGGTTCTGAGCCCGGCCACGGGTGATTCCCAGCCGAGATTCCGGAGTGTGGGAAAGGAGCAATCGCTGCAAACCATCGGAGGCGAAGCCGGCAGCAGCACGCAGAGAGGCAGCCAGGAATCTGGAGGCACATTCCAGCAGGGATGACAGAGGAGAGGCTGGGAGCTGGGCCGGGAGAGCAAAGAGAAACATGCTCGGATTTGTTTGGGTTTTTTATTCTCCCTCCCTGCAGAGCCAGCACACCCTGCCTGGCTTTCGAGTAAAGCCCTGGGTGCTGCAAGAGGGTGGCAGGGAGGGAGGTGGGATGTGGTGAGCCCTGGCTGGGCACTGCCCTGTCCTGCTGCCAGCACAGACCTGCTGGCACCAGGGTTAAGGGCAGCTCTGTCTTCTCCTCCCACACCTCAGCTGTGTTCCAGGAGCTGGGCCATGAGGATGTGGCCATACTCTTCTGGCACCAATTGCTGCTGGGACGGTGCTAAGGGCCATGGCAAATAATCTGTGTGCCAGGAGCCACCCATGTGGCTCAGCACCCATCCACCAGCAGGTATGGCAGCATTGACACGTTCTCCTACCAAGGCTGCCAACGTTGGGCAAGCTGTTTCCTGCTCCGTGCCTCAGTTTCTCCTTCAGTGCACTGAAAAAACATCTCTCTGCACTTGGGAGACCAACAAGGCTTTGTCTTGGGAAGGGTCAGCTTTGGGCACGGGTGTTGGCACACAGGAGACCTGATGGCCACCAGCCCAACATCACTGCTGGCCAGGGAAGCACATCCCCTTCACACACTGCCGAGGGGCTGCAGCACAGCCTGGACCCTGCAGCTCCCCCTTCCCCCCCCAGCAGCTCCTCCAGGCTCTTCCTGACCCACTTTCTACATCACACAATTAAAGCAAAGCAAAATGGAGCAGGAGGAGGGGACCCTGGCACGTTGTGCATGGTGTGGGGCAGGAGAGCTGGGTGCTGGGTGCTGCTCAGGCTCACAGACCTGGGGTTGTAGAGCGTTCTTCTGCCCTCTGCCCCATCTGGGACCTGCTCAAGGCCGGGGCTGCCCCAGAGAACCCTCCACCCCACTGGTCACCAGTAGCCCCACTCATGTTGCTGTCTCCTGAGATGAGAAGGTGTGGAGCAGAGCCAGAGAAATCCAAGAGGACTTTAGAAGGAGCTCCCAGCCCCTTCAAACCACAAATTCGCAGCCACCTCCACATCCTTGGTGCCCACCTTCACCCCACTCCACCAGTGTCCTCCTCCCTCGCCTGGGTGCCTGCTGGGCAGAGGCTCCTCCAGAGGCACCAGGAGGGATAACTGGCAGAGTGTGGGGGTGCCCTGGGCAGGATTTCACTCCTTGCTCCAGGCAGAGCAGCCACCCGGGAGCTCAGAGCATTCAATTGTTCACTGATGCTTTTCTTTGAAGCCCCTCATCCATCCTCCAAGGCCTGTATTGATTGGGGACTCCAGGAAAGCATCTGCCCTCCTTTGCCTTCATCAATGACTTTCCCACATTAATCCACCTCTTCCCTTGATAACCACACTAATTACTCTCGGCTACGTTGACTCTGGCAGGTCACTGGAGGCTGGGAAGAGCAACCTGCTCCTGGCTGTGCCTTAAAGCTGCAGAGCTGCCCAGTAATGGGCCCAGTGCTGGAGGGAACTGGGCTTACTGGGAACGTGAACATCCCAGCATGGGTTGGGGGATGTGTGCTGCTGAAGGGAGTATTTGCTTTCCATTGCTGAGGCTTTTGTACCTCCCAGGGGATCTGTGATGATGTTGCATGGACGGGGACCTTCCAACCCAACCCCTTCTGTGGTTCTATGATTCACTAGGTGATGTGTTTGTCTTTATTTACTCCTGGGTGATTGCAACACGGGCCCCCTTTCCCCATCCCCTCATGCCATCTGCTGTCCTGGGTGGTGTTCTACCACTGCCTTCTTCCCCCATGGTGCTGGCTCTGCATGGTCTCCTGTGAGGACACAGGGTGCAAGGAGGGGCATGGGGGCTGCACTGGCCCCTCCAGCAGCCCTGTGTGGCCAGGGGTCCCCCAGGACACCCTGTGAGGACAGGTGACCCCCAGGCTGGTGTCCCCAACCAGGCCAAGGTGGCCATTTCTGGGCTGGCGCCGCCATCTAGTGACACACATTTGGGTGTCCGAGGGTCCTTGGGGCTGGTGGTGGCCCTGGCACTGTCCTTGTCCCTGTCCCCACCATCCATCAGCTCCTCAAAGGGGGTCTGGGGACAAAACCAGAGACAATTATGGGAGTAGGATTGGGCTCCCCTCCATGCCAAGCTCCTCTTGAAGTGAGGCAGCGTGGAAACACCCAAGTGCAAAGCAGTGTTGGTTTATTTATCTTATTTTTTTCTAAAAATAGTTCATTTCCTCTCAGGATTTGCAAGGAAAACTCACCCCCCTCCGAGGGCCTGGCTGCAGAAACCATCTGCAGGACCATTGCTCTCCATGGGGTTAGTTAAGGTGCCTCCCGACCTCCGAGCTTCATGGTGGGATCCCCACGGCCACCTAGCTGGGCTCCCTATCTCCCCCCTGAATACCACCATGAGCTCAACAGGACAAGCCCAGAGGAAGACCTCAACCCTACAGATGCCCAAAGTCCCCATCTTTGTGCCCAGCTTGCCCAGAGCCACCAGCAGTGCCAACCAAGCCTCGTCTGACCCCCACCTTGGCAGCCCAAAGCTTTCCCACCCCATGCAGCTCCTTCACCACATTCAGGGCCATCGTTATATCTTTAACCCCCCCCATAACATCCTTTTTCTGCCTCCAAAAGCTGAACAAAGGCTGGAGGGGGCACGGGCCAGCCCGTCTCTTGTCCCCCCCATCTTCCCCCCGCTGGCTGCCAAGAAAAGGGACTGAGCCGTGCCCACCGCCTGTGAACAGCCCCCCCTGCCTCGTGTTTTATGGAGGAAAATCTCCTTGGGAGGGCAGCCAAACGTTCCCAGCCTCCTGCTGGGTGCTTCAGACGGGGCGTGCTGGAGGATGCGGGGGCACAGCGGTCCTGGGAGCTTGGGGGGAGAGTGGGGGGACAGGGATGGGGGCTGCTGGGATCTGAGAAAGCCACCATCAGACCGCACTGGAGGACAAGGCAAGGAGGTCCCTGCCTTGCTGGGGTGGCCAGAGACTGCTCTGAGGGAGGGAGGTTCACCCTCAGGCTGGGGATGCTGAGCTCTGTGCACATCCCTTGGTAAAGGAGGTGGAAAGAGGGGGTCTGGCTGTTGAATTGGGGTTTAACCCAACAGTTTTCCTTATGACTGTGTCTGCTCTAACCTGGGCACTGGCTGTGCCACTGCACCATGAGATGGGCACCGTGCTGGGTGGAGGCTCTGCCCACCCCTCTCCTGTCTGGATTTTCTCCTTTCTTTTCCTCTCCTTTTCCTTTCTCTCTCCTCCTTGTCTTCTCCCCACACCCCCCCCACCTCTCCTGGACCACACAGCCCCATGCATGAGAGACCTTTCAGCCCCAGTGACTATTTCAAAGGCAGCCAAGAGGCCCCCAGGGGCTCCAGCCCAGCAAATCAAACTCAAATTTGCAGCTTATATGCAAGCAGAATGGATCTGGGGGTGGGGGCTCTGCTGGCACACGGAGCAAATAAACAGAACCACATGGCTCAGCCTTCAGGAGCAACAACCTCAATGCAGCTGAGAGCTGGGGCTTGTGGAGCAGCATCCAAGGGGATCATCCCACCCAACGGGCACTGCCAGGCTCTGAGGTCCCACAGCAAGGCTGCACTTGAGGGCTCAGGGGGAGAAATGGGTGGTTGGAGGCTGTAGCTTCACTGAAAACCACAAGGAAAAGCCAAACAGGCTCAGACCCAAAGAGAATTTCTCTGCCATGTTTCCTTTTCTGGTTTATTGTGCAAACGTCGTGTTCTACATGAAATGAAAACCTTCCTTTCTTCCATGGGGGCTGTTTAATATCCCTTCAAAGCTTTCTCTCTTTCTTTTTAGGCTGGGATTAAATTCTGAGGGAAAACTCAGCTTCCCCAGAGCACGTTTCATGCCTGGAAACGACGAACCAAAACATTTAGCAGCTCCAGAATTAAACTTTTTATTGGCAAAATATTTCGATGGTTTTATTGCATCCATCCTTCCCCTTTCTCTGTGAAGCTGCTCTCTCTAACCTCTGCTCTCCATCCACCCAGCTCTGCTAACGTGGCTCTCCCACTCCACCTTCCTGCCGCCTGCAGATGCTGCTCCTCCTTGCTTTATACTTTTTGTCCTCTAAAGTTTCCTGAATTGTGTTTAAAACCTTGGGAAAAAAAGCTTCTGGACCCCCATCTCTCTCCCTGCTGCCTTTTGCCACCCAGATGTGGTGTGTGACCTCTAGGAGCATCAAGTCTAACCTTCATCCCAACGTCTCCCTGACCCTAGGACATGTCCCCAAGTGCCACATCTACTCATTTGTTGAACCCCTCCAGGGATGGTGACTCCAGCACCTCCCTGGACAGCCTGGGTCAGTGCCTGACCACTCTCTCAGTAAAGAACTTCTTCCTCGTGTCCAATCTAACCCTCCCCTGGTGCAACTTGAGGTCATTACCTGCCATCACATCGACCATCTGTCTCGAGTGCACAGGTTTTTCTGCACACAACCACATCCAGTTTCCAGAATCTTTCATGGACAGAGTGAAGGAGGGAAAACCTCCTCCCAGCAGCTCCCTCCCTGTCCCTTTGGAGAGCGGTGCCATGCAAAGGGCAGCTCCCAACCCCTACACTCCCTCACTCCAGGGTGTTCCTGCTGTAAAGTCCCAATGTCCCCTTGGTGGATGGCACCAAGAGTTGCATCGGGTGCTTTTCCATCAGGGAGATCTTCAGTGCAAACCATTCACTGTCCCAGAGAGGTGGTTGATGCCCCATCCCTGGAACCATTGCAGGTGAGGTTGGACCAGGGCTCTGAGCAACCTGCTCTAGTTGCAGATGTCCCTGCTCCCTGCAGGGGGGTTGGACCAGATGATCTTGAAAGGTTCCTCCAACCCAACCCATGCTATGATTCTGAGTGTGTGAGCAGCCACAGTGGGGTGTGCTTTTCCTTCCTAAGCGAGCTGGGAGAGAGCAGCACAAGCAGCTTGTCCAGGCAGCTCCTGCTCCGCCCAGGGCTCTGCTCTCCTGTCTCTCCCCTTCCCTTGCTCTTGCTTCCTCCTCCTCCTCATCACATCACGGTCTATATTTAGTCCCAATTTTGCACGACTCCCTGGCAGGAGCAGGGCTGGGATTTCTTATGGTAATTCTTTGGGCTGGGAACACCCCGTCCAGTGTTAATAACAATTAACGAGGGCAGTTCCTGCAGCACAAGATAATTATCCCCTCCACTCTGGGGGCTTCAGCAAAGGTCCGTGTCCACGTGAACAAGCAGGATTTAGAGGATGAGAATGATCCAAGGAAAACCTCCCACGGACACCGGAGGAGGGCAGAAAGAGGCAGAGGGATCAGGGCCCCATCGCTGTCCTCTGATCAACCTGGGTGTCCCAGCTTTGTGTCTGAGCTCCTGCGTGGCCCTGGGGACACTGCTGGGGGACATCCCATGGCTCTTGGGGTCCCCAGCCCCCTGCCCAGCCCCTCCTTTCCAGGGATGGAAAGCACATTTTCCCACACCACTCACTCACACCAGGGATAGAAGAAAAAGGAGATAAGGGGCTGCACGGGATGTCTCCTGTTCCCCTCCACATCAAAGCCCTGTGCTTATCACCAGGGCCTGGCTGGGTGAGGGGCCACTTACCAGCTCCTTTTAGATAGGGGAAGGGGTCAGGGTCTGTCTCACGTGGTGGCTTGGCTGAGGTCTGTGGTTTAGTCCTCTCATAACTACTCTGCCCCCCAAGTCCCCTTGAGTGACCAAGTCTCACCAGGCAGACACCCAGAGACCTGATGTTGGGGTCCCATTGACCTGCAGTGACGGATGAAGGTGAGGAGGGAACTGTGGGGTCCAGGCGAAGTTGTGATTTTAAGCAAAGCTCCTTTGTCTTCATTGTAAGATGGGCTCATGGGAGAACTTGGGGCCCTCCAGCTCCAGCAGCAGGGAGATGGATGGGTTGGGTATAGAGGGGAGAGTTCAGCACGTTTAGGAGGAGGATGAAGCCCAGCAGGGGGTTAAAAGTCAACCTCTTTCCCTTTCCCATTTCCTCCAGGTCAGAGGGAGCTTTCTGAGGTTATCAGCTGGAGTCAAGCACTGGGAGGGGGGGTCTGAGGTGAGTGGGCTCAGCCCCACTCAGCAAGAGCACCCCAGGTTTCTGCAGGGCAGCCAGGGGGGAGCTCTGGGGAGCCCTCATGGCTTGTGGGGTGTGAGATGAGGCCCAGGCTCTGCTGGAGTCACCCTGTTTTGATGTTGTGAATGTGACAAGTTGAATTAATTAAGTGAGTTTGGAGAAGGCTCTGGTGTTCCTCCCTTTCCAAGGGGTTTTACTTCAAAGGAAGGCAAACAAGGAGAGCATCTCCCGCCCTGGGGTCCCTTGGCTTATCACGTCAAGGCAGCCCTTCCCTCCTGACCCCAGGCCTGGGACACATCCTACCCTCCCATGGCCAGGGATGAACAGCCACGGAGGAGCCATGAATTCCCCCATGGATGTGGGGGGAGCTGGCTCAGGCCATGGAAAGATGTTGCGGGATTTTCAGGAGCATCAAAACTGATGCAGATGGCTACAAATCTGAGGTCTAGCCCACAACAGCCACCTTGGAAACATGCCTAGAACTTGTCTGCTTCCCTCAGGGGTGCTCCCCATCACCCTCCAGACCTGCTGTCCTCCCAGATCTGTCCCAGCCTGATGCCAGTGAGCAGCTTCTGACTCACTTTCTCCAAAGAGCTCAACCCACTGGCTGTGCCATGTGAGTCTGGAAACTTCAGGAGAACAGACTGGCTTTTTTAAAAGCCTGCAGGAGGCTGAGGAGATGTTTCACCCTCCTGCTGGGTTTGTCCTCACAATGTTTTGGAGTGTTTGGAAGTAGAATAAGGCTGAACAAGGACTCCCTCTCCATCTGTTTCCTTTGCCTGTCTATTTTTCAGAGTGTTTCACCCTAGTTTGATGATTTTGTGACGATGGCCTTCAAAGCCCCTCTGGGGAAGACAGTGGCTGCTAGAGGAGAGCTCACCTGCATTGATAGTAGCAGAAGGGTTTCAGAGCTGGGAGAGGGCCACTTAAAATCTGCATGTTCTGGTTATCAGTGGGGGCTCCCTGAGCATCTCCCGGGCTCTGCACCCTGGCAGCATCACATAGAAGATTAAATAGTAAAGGTACAGAGAATTAAAGAGCAAAAGTAGGAGCAGGGAGTGCCCAGCTCCCCCCTCCCTTCCCTGGGGAGCTCACTCCTTATCTAGCCCCGCTCCCGTTTCCTTCTGGGATCAATCAGGAACGGGTGGATTTGGTTTCCTTCACTTTGCAATTGATGTGGCCAACCCAGACCTCCCCCACGGGCAGAGGGGGAAGAGCCTCCAACTCTTCTGTCCGGGGTGGTTGGAGAACTCTCTGGAAAATTCACTTAGCGGGGCCTCTTCATCTAAAGCAAAGTGGAGGCACCGGGGGTCCTATTACCATGTATTTAACATTTCTGAGCTCGGTGGGGCCTCGCTGTCTCACAACTGGGTCATGCAGCCAGCCCAGAGCTGCAATGTCAAAGTGGCTCAAGGATTAAGTGTGTTGTAACCAGAGCCCTGAGCTCAGCACAATGGGAGGGGGGGGGAAATTTATCTGGTTGTGATTGAAAAGTGGGAGCAGGGGTGAGCTCCACAGAGCTGGGCTTTGCTGAGAGCTCAGCCATGGGTGGTCGGAGGATGTCTCAGAGGGGTGGCTGGGTCCTCGTGTCTACTTTTTGGGAGCTGGGCCTCTCTGCAGAGGTTGTGATGATGTCTCTGAAGGACAGGCTGGTGCTGCTGGGTGGTCTGGCTGGGTATTGTTGGATGAAAAGGAGACCTGTGCTTGCAAAGCCTTGAAACTAGTAGATGTAGCACTTCAGCACATGGTCTAGGGGTCAGGGAGATGCTGGGATGAAGGTTGGACTTGGTGACCCTAGAGGTCTTTTCCAACCTTAATGATTCTATGAAATAAATGGATGCCACAATCCCCCTTTGCAAGGATGGTCACAAGTATTGGGTCTGCTTGACACTGGTACCCACTGCCCTTGTATTTCCCCCCTCCCCAGGCCCCTGCTCAGGTTTTTTACTCTCTGGTTTGTCCTCTCTGCAGTGATGTGTGTGTGAGGAATTTTCTGTTGTGAATCACCTGGAGGAGACCTGGGCTTGAATTGTCCGTGGAGGGATTTTTGACTCTTGACACTCGCAGAGTAGATGGAAAACAAAACAAATGCAGAGCTGAAATGTCAGCCCAAGCAGAGGAGAGTGAAACACCCACAGGGTTGTGTTGGTCTGCATTTAACTCACACTTTGAAATCTTGAGGAGTTACAATACATCATTTCCTAGCAGGAACAGGAGCTGGTGCCTCTCTGGAGGAGGTGAAAGGCTGCAGCCTGCCCTGGCTGGGACGTTTCCTTAGGCACGTGTGTCCCTGAAGGTCTGCACAGGCTCTGGGGAGAGCTGCTTTCCTCTGCTCTCACACAAACCCCACCTTCCTCCTCTGCTCTACATCTCCTTGGCTGTGCAGTGGGGGAATATGGAACATGGAGAAGGGATTTACAGGTCAGTAGTGGAGAAAGTCCTTCCACACGTGCAGGGAAAGCAACAGGCTCTGAGCTTTGGTTGACCTGGAGTCAAGCAGATCATGCTACAATCTGGGGTGCATTGAGAAGAGTGTGACCAGCAGGTCAGGGAGGTTCTTGTCTCCCTCTGCCACATCTGGAGTGTTGTGTCCAGTGCTGGGCTCCCCAGTTCAAGAGAGACAGGGAGAGAGTCCAGTGGAGGCTCCAACGATGCTGAGGGGACTGGAGCATCTCTGCCCAGGACAGGCTGAGAGCCCTGGGGCTGCTGAGCTGGAGAAGAGAAGCCTCAGAGGGGATCTGATCAATGCTGATCAATAGCTAAAGGTTGGGGCAAGAGGATGGGGCCAGACTCTTGTCAGTGGTGCCCAGGGACAGGACGAGGGGCACCGGGCACCAACTGGAACCCAGGAGGTTCCATGTGAGCAGGAGGAGAAAGTTGTTTGGTGTGAGGGTGTTGGAGCCTGGCCCAGGCTGCCCAGAGAGTGCACGGGGCAGCCCCCATCCCCGCACACCTCGGGCTGTGTGTAGGGGGTTGTTGCATCCTTTTGAGCAGGGTCCCCGGGGTCAAGGACAGCGGGAAGTGGGATCTGCTGGGGCAGGAAAACAGGAAACGGAGCCGGTGGCAGGAATTGGTGTCATTGAGTGCTTCACGTCCCTGGGAGGTGTGGGGGGGAGGTGTGGGGATGAGGTGTGGGGGTGAGGTGTGGGGATGAGGCTCGTGGCATCACACTGCGGGAGACACACACAGCAGGCAGCCCTTGTCCTCCTTCATTAACTAGGGTGTCTTTGTGGGGTGCCATGGGGAGGCCACGTGATGGTTTTAAAGAGGGAGATTTAGACTAGAGAGAGGGGAGAAATTTTTGATGCTGAGGGTGGTGAGAGCCTGTCCCAGGTTGCCCAGAGAGGTGGTGGCTGCCCCATCCCTGGAACCATTGCAGGTGAGGTTGGGCTCTGAGCAACCTGCTCTAGTTGCAGATGTCCCTGGTCTCTGCAGGGGGGTTGGATGAGATGACCTTTAAAGGTCCAACCCAAACCATGCTATGATTCTCTGCTCATTCACGTGGCCAGTGCCCACAATACCATGATGGGGAGCAGCACATGGGTTTGCTCTAGGATGCCTTCCTCCTGCCGGGCCAGCATGGTGGGAAGTGCCAGGGCTGGATTTCTGGCTCTGGGCTCTGAATTGCTACCTCTGGATGGATCAGCCTGTCCCGTGGCTGCTCAAGTCCTGGCAAGCTGGATCTTGGGGAGCAGTGCCCACTCAGAAAGCTGCCTGAGCCCCTCAGCCACGAGCATCGTCCCAGAAAGCCCTGACTTCACTGCTGCCAAGCTGCCAAGTGGCCCTTATATAAACCATGCTTGTGTCCGTGAGGAAACAATGCTGCTCACATTGTTTAGGGCTGAAATAGTGTCCTGGAGAGCCTTGGAGCCCTCGGAAAGCTCTGGCTTTCTATGAATACAGAGAGGCAGCTGGGAAGGGGGAACGGAGCTTGTGATGCTTGGTAGAAAGAAGGTTCCTGCCCATCTCCAGGTTGTGTCACACATGGAGCCAAGGCCAAGCTGTCTATTTAGCATCCTTTGCATGCTAGCCAAGCAGGGGCTGAGCCTGCCCAGGAGGACCTTTGGGGGGCTCCTGGTTGTGACCTGCCCCCCTCCCCGCACCCGCTCCCGCTCCCGGCCCCGTTTCCTCCCCGCGGCGGCCACAGCACGGAGGGATGGGTGATTTATTGATGGAGAGGGGGGTGACTGTGCTGCTGGGGCGTGCCTGGAGGAAATGTCTGCTCCGAGAGATTGGATAACCCTCTGGCCTGCTTCCCCTCACAGCCTTCAAACGGCCGCGGCTTCCAGAAGCACCGTATCCTTTTCCTCTCGCTGCCTCCCGCCCTCCCTGGGGCAGGCTGGTGGCAGAGGGGGGGATGCAGGGACATCATCAGAGGGGTAAAATCCTGTGGTGGGAGCTGCTGAGGGAAAGGACAAGTCCATGAGTTGATTCTGGAAGGGATGTGGGGTGTCCCTCCTGCACCCATGAGATGTGGCGGTCCCACCACCTCCACCAGCCTTTCATGAAGTCCCAAGTCGTAAAATCATAGAATGATTGAATGGTTTGGATAAAGATCATCCAGTTCCAACCCCTCTGCCATGGCAGGGACACCTCCCACTAGACCACATTGCTCAAAGTCCCATCCAGCCTAACCTTGACCACATCCAGGGTTGGGGCATTTAAAACCTCCCTGGGCAACCCGTGTCAGTGTCTCAGCACCCTCAGAGCGAAGAAATCCCTAATTTCTAATCTAAATCTTCTCTCTTCCAGTTTAAACTCATCACCCCTTGTCCTGTCCCTACAAGCCCTGGACTTGAGTCCTTTAGGAGGTGTGGGGAACAGCTTTGCTCTTGGGCTGGGTGGCACCTAACTCAGGCTCACATGCAGTGGTTCAGAAGGAAAGATGCAAACTGAAATACTTTTGATAGAGTTTCTGGGGTGAATAATTGAATTTAGCACGTCCTGTGCAGGGTGCATCTACTTTGAGCTCATAAGTACCTGCAAAACATCCCAAAGCTGGTCAAAACCAAACTCTACAGACAGTTTTTGTAGCCTTCCAACCTGGGCAACCCAAGCGGTGCTTTGCACCCACAAAATTCCAACCCCAGACAAGGTATTTGGAAGGCAGCTAAATGCTCCCTGAAGCCCTTCTCCAAGTGCGTGGCCTCGGCACACAGAGGGAAGGGCAGGACCTCTGCTCTCTAGAGTTTAGTGCCTGGCCAGTGACATCAGTTCCAGGATCAGTTTTTGTTATTTGGTTGCCACGAGACCCACCCTCAGTTCATTATAATAGTTGCTGATAGTAGATATTGCCCTTCCAGCTGCTCTAGGAATAAAGCTGTGTTTAACTCTGAGGAGCTCTAAAAGCAAACAACCAGCTCGGTGAGCAACCACTCGTGGGCTGAGATCTTGCCTGGGAAAGCTGCAACCAGGAGCAAATATTTATGGCTGAGCTGTAAACACCTGGGAGAGGCTTTTCCAGCAGGAGCTGCTGGGCTGTGCCGTGCCAGGACACGCTCTGCTCCGTGCTGGGTGGGCTCTGGGCTGTGTACAGAAGGACCTGTCTGCAAGGTGCTTGATGATAAACACCAAAAAAAGGCTTGCTCCAACAAAGGTCCATCCCCTGGGGTTTCAGGCATGGAGAGGTGGTGGCCAGCAGCTATTCAGAGTGTCCCCAGTGTGGCTGTGACCCCAGGACATTGAACGTAGGAGGAATGTGTGTGCACCCACCTGCACGCACAGCAGCCTCTGCATCCCGCAGCATCCCCTGCATCCCACAGCATCCCACAGCAGCCCCTGCATCCCACAGCAGCCCCTGCATCCCACAACAGTTCCTGAATTCCTCAGCAGCCCCTGCATCCTGAAGCAGCCCAGGTATCCCACAGCAGCCCCTGCATCCCTCTGTTGAGTCCTCTGTTGAGAAAGAGCCTGGGGAAAATTACAGCCTAATTTAAAGGGTGGAACTTCTCCCTCCTTCCCGATCAGAAAGGGTTTATACAGGAGCTCTGGGTCTGCTCTGGGTTTTCCTGAGCAGCATTTTCTCCGTGATCCCCTTGCTGCTTTTCATCTCCTGCCCTCAGGAGTGACTCAGGCCAGGAAACAGGGGGGACGTGGCATCCCATTTCCACCATGCTGGGATGCTTTGCACGGGGAGGGGGGTGCTGGGCACACCGGGGTGCCTGGGGCACCCCCCACCCCTACCCAGGCAGGCAGCCCGGCCATGGGCGGATGGCAGCAACGACATTCCTTCAGAGATGGGACGTTTCTGCTCAGGAAGGCCTGAAAAAAACCAGGGACAAAGGGGGGAAGTGATGGCGGCCGTGCCGGGAGTTATCTTGCTGCCGCACTTGCGGGGGCCGCTGAGTGACAGCGCGTTGCTGTTTGGCTGCTGAGAGCCAGGAAACACTCATCTCCGCCGGCTCCCTTCCTGCCCTGCCCTGCGGTTCAGCGGGTCCTGGGCACGGCCATGGAGCCCAGCAGCCCCTCCTGGCAGTGCCCAGGGTCTGTGGGTACCGCTGAGAAAGTCCCGTGAGTCCCCGTGTTGGCACATCCTAAATCTCCTAAGCTAAAGCCCAGGAGCTTCTCCTCATCACCATCGATGGTGCATGAACACCTTTCACCCAAACCAGCTTGCTCCAGAGGGTGGAAATCGGTCAGACAGCTCCAGTCGGCTTGAAGAGCCCCAAACCAGCTGCTTTCCACTGTTTCCTCACTGTTAGTTCTTTTAAATCAGATCATTTGGGGATTGGACGAGATGATCTTTCGAGGTCCCTTCCAATCCCTAACATTCCGTGATTTCTCTGAGTTGGTTTCTCAGTGAGTGAGGAAAGCTGGTAGAGGCACCTCTGTCAGCCCCCTGGCTCCTGGTCTGGCAGCAACGAGGGTAGGAAAGGGCTTGACAATGTGCCTGGTGCCCTGGCTGGTGGGCACACGAGCCTGAGACAAGGGATGAACCAGCCCAGCCATGCCACCGAGCTGCAGGAACCTGGGGGGACCTTGGGAGGACTGCACAGGGAGGGGATCCCCCCAGCACGACCTTAGTGCTTAGACCATTGTATCGTGTTCCCTGAAATGGGAAGTGAAAGAGCAGCAGTAAAAGGATGTTTAGCTTAACCCTGTCTGCTTGCTTTATCACTCTGGACAACTCCCTGGAAGGAGTGAGGAGGGGTCGGGCTCTTCTCCCAGGGAACAAGTGATAAGACAAGAGGAAATGGCCTCAAGTTGTGCCAGGGGAGGTTTAGGTTGGACATGAGGAACAATTTCTTCCCCTAAAGGGTTATCCAGGCCTGGCTCAGGCTGCCCAGGGCAGTGGTGGAGTCCCCATCCCTGGAGGAGTTTCAGAACCCTGTAGATGTGGTGCTGAGGGACATGATTTAATGGTGCCCTGGCTGTGCTGGGTTAATGGTTGGACTTGATGACCTTAAAGGTCTTTTCCAACCCAAACAATTCCATGATGCTACAGCTCTGTGGAGTATCCTGTGCTGAAATGCTGCTCTACAGCTTCTTCCAGAGCCCACTCCTCTCTGGGTGCCAGCGATGCACCTGGGGCTTCAACAGAAACAAAGGAATCTGTTTTCTCTGCCTTTAGGAGTGGAAGAGTCACACTAATATTTCCAGTTGGCAAGACTGGTTTTTCCACCATGAAAAAAAAAAGTGTTTTATTTTTGCTAATACTTCCTCGAGCCAAAACCAGCCCCAAAGGTGCTGGCTGGGCTGAGCTCCAGCTTCTCCTGCTGCCTCCATTTCTGCCTGGCCTGGACCTCAGTGCCACTGGTGGGACCAGAACAAGGAATCAGGTTTATCCCTAGACCAGCTTTCAACACCCACTGAGGCTCTCCTGGTGTTTAAGGTGCATTTCAGTGTCTTCCAAACATGTTTTTTCCATAGCTCACTCATCCAGGATCTTTGCCTGGAGTTCCCACACAGCCCCAGTGTGGTTTTAACCCCTCTTTTATGACTTTTACAACCCCATTCAGTCTCATTTGCTTTGCCTTTCACCATTTGCAGCAGCTTCTCCAACGTGGGATCAATGAAGAGCAGCAGCCTCAGCCTTGCAGGAGCTGAGCTGCCCACCCGGGGCGAAGGGGAAGGGCAGCAATTAAGAAACCAGCAGGAAAGCAAATGATTTCTGACCCTGCTTCTCCATGTCCCAGCTCAGCGTGAAATCAGTGGCCACAGAGGTCAGGGAGCCCTGGGAAGCTGTGGTACCACATCCCCAAGGTGGGATGTGCTGCACCACCAGGATCTGCTCTTCTGGAGTGACTGAGACTTTTAGGGGTCTCCCTCCAGGGGGGCTGTAGCCAGGTCATACTTCTAGCTGGTGAAAACACCACTGCTGGAGAACCTGGCTTCCTTTTCAGGCTTTTTTTCAATTATTTCAACACAGAGGTTTCCACAATGATTCAGAAATGTGGGCGTTGGGTTTTTAGTGCCATTGTGGACTTCAGAGGAGCCACGGGGAGGTTTGCTGGGACATGGGCTGGGCTCTGTGTCCAGAGATGGGCTCAATCTTCTCCACTGATCCCACACCCCAGCTGGGGCCACCTCACTCTGAGCTGATGTCAGGTCCCTATGATGGAAATATCACAACAACTTGTCACAAACATGCCACGGGCTGAGCAGCTCTACGCTCATAACAGGTTTTTCTAGGGCCAAGTTCCTAAAGCCCCTCAAAAACAGGGTTTTGTCATGGAAATGCTGAGACGACATTAATGGCAGTGTCCTGAACACGACTCTAATTAAAGAGAGGAAGGAGAACTGAAGCAGGATGTCCTGTTTGGCTGCTCAGGATGGAAAGCTCGTCACAAATAAAGTGCATTCTCGTCCTTTGCCTCCGTCCCTCCGCACGAGGCTTTCCCAGATCTTGCAAACATTCATTTTCTTATCTCTCCTGGATTCTTGTTTCTTTTCTTTTCAAATAGCTCCTCACAAGAGTGGGGTTTTTTCTCTGCTCTCAAACACACCAATCCCACAAATGTCATCCCCTCGAACGTAATGGGAATGTGCTTTTTATTCCTTGAACTAAATCACTTGGGCACAAAGCTGGTTGGCTCCGTGCAAAGAAACTTCCCTATTAACATCATAGAATAAGCTCTGGCAAGTGAGCAGGGACGGGCAAATCAAAGCTGGGAGCAAGATGGCAAATATTTCTTTCTGAAAATGGAATTAGCCCAGAATATGTCACAACCAACCTCTGAGCCGCTTCCTAAAAAATAAATCAAAACCAAAATAAAGCAAAAAATACTTTAAAAAAGGAATTCAGAAGTAATTGAGTTCACTACACGCCACAGGAATCCTGATCCAACCGATTTTTGAGCTCATATAGAACCTCCTGGGTGTTGGTGGCTTTGTACTAGGACTAGTCAGAGTAAAGCTCAGATTTAAGGCTGACACTCGAGCTCAAAGTGCAGCCCCAGCAAATCCAGGATGCAAAATCGGGTATGTTGATGGAAAATAAGATGCAGGACCCAGGCTGAAGCAGGAGTAACTGGACACGTGACGATGTCCTGCTCCAATGACTTGGTGTCTCTGCTCCCAACTGGCTGATCTCGATGTCATCGCTCCCGCTGTGACATCGGCCACGGAGCCTTTGCTGGGAGCTCAGACCCTCTCTGGAGCAGGGCCAAGGAGCCAGCAGCTCCAGGGCTGGTGTGCAGGCTGGATTTCTATGAATAAAGCAGCTGAAGCTCCCTGCAGGGTCCTGGCAGCCTCACTGAGCCCCAGGAGGTCCTCCAGGAGCAAAAGGAATGTGCCCTTCTGCTGCTTGATGAAAGTCGGGTTGATCCCAGGATTTCTGCTAGACAAGTTGTCTCCTCTCCATTGGGGCACTTGGGTGACACTCGTGTGCCTGGAGTGGGGTAGAAATCCTGGTGTCTGCTCACAGCCCGGGTTGGGACTGAATTCTGCTGCCTTCTGATGGGCAAAGCAAGGAGTGGGGAGGGAATGGGCTTATTCCAACCCCATGGGGGACTTCGCAGCCCTGAGGGTGACTCCTTGGCATCCCCAGGGGGTGCAGCCAGCCTGGTGCCATCTGGACAGTACCACTTTGGACTGGAGTCCAAACCCAGTGCTGTGACTGCTAAACCCATCCTCACTGTGAGGGGAACCTCCTGGTACCCAGCCTTACACATCCAACTCTATTGTCACCAGCTCCCTGCTCTTCAAATCCCCCACCACTGGCTTTTATGCTGCAAACCAGCCATGTCATCAGCCTGACTGTCACACAGAACTTTCTCTTGCCCCACCAGTGAAAACCAGTGGGTACGAGCTGGATGAACTGGGATTTGTGGTGTTCTTTCCCTGACCATGCCCTAGGACTTTGCACCTTCCCTCCGCATCCCTGGCTTTCCCTGAGCCCCTGCTTGGAAGGTTCATTCCTGCAGAGCTCTGGACACATCCCCCACATCACTGGCACAGCTCCAGGAGCCTGTCCCCAACCCATGGCATGACTGAGCTGTCGCAGGGACTAGGGGAAAGTTTAGACCTCCTCAGACTTGCAGGTTAATGAGTTACCTTTATGCACCAAGGTGCTGGCCGGGAGTTCAAGGGGAGCAGAAATAAGAATAGAAAAGCATGAGGCTGGCAAATTCCTGTGGCTGTGTTGAGCTGTAATCCCTGCCTGCTCCCTGCACCACTCCCACTGCTCTTCTGCTGACATCCCAGGCTGGACATAGGGATGGGTTCGCCCAGCTTGACTCCCTTGATGCCAACAGATCCATACACAGAACCTGAGCTACACTCAGGCTTCTTGGTCTGAAACCTTTGGTAGTAAAAGGTAAAACTGGGTGTTGGAGCTGTGGAGGAGGGGGAGCAGATGGTGCCGAGGGCTGGAGGGTGGCAGCACTTCCTTGTGCAATGAGTCACTGCAGCCATGGTGCTCCCAGATGCACCTTTGCCAGGCTCTGCAGACGTGTGACCTTAGCAGAGGTGATGCCCAACCCCTGCAGACTGTGTCTGTGCCTCTGGCTCTCAACCTGCTCTGGTTTTGTCCCTCTCTGAGTGCTGGCAGGGACATCCCTCCAGCTGGACAACTTGGGAGAAGAAAAGTGGAAGCCTGCCAAGATCTATTTGGAGAACCACAGCTTGAGCACGGCGAGGTGACTTCACCCCAGCTCAGCTGTGAGGTGTCTGCTGTTGGGGGGCTCTGTGCCCAGGTTGCTTTGCCCCCCAGTAAGCCACTGGATGGGCAGCCTGGCTCCAGCCAGACCTGGATAAAACCAGGATGGAGGCAACAAGACAGTGAAAAATAATCTATTTAACCATTAGGCCACATTCATCCTTCCTGCAGCCATCACAGGGGAGCTCCCCCCGGGAGAAATTTGGCCCATTTTGTCTAATTAGTCTCTCTCCTGCTGACATTCGCTGACATTTGCTGCTGACATTGCCCAGCCGCTGCCTCATGTTCTGAGCAAATATTATGCTTGGATGGGAGAAAAATCAGCTCTGAGGAGCTTGTGTGAGTACGTGGGAACCCAACCTGGAGCTGGATCCCCTGTGGTCCCTCGGGTCCCTCTATTACCTGGAGGAAAGGGGGGCTGGGAAAGTGATGCTCTCACTGCAGCACACACGACATGAACCTTTATCCTGAGCTCTACTTTGGGGCAGGTTTGGCACAGGTCTGGCTGATGCTGTGAGAAGGAGGGAAGGGTGATGAGCCCCTGGGCTGCAGCAGGTTATAAATTACTGCTCTTTACCCAGGATTGCTCTGGCAAAGTGCTGGGGATGTCTCAGATTGTGGCACTCACCTTGAGCAGCTCTGGAGCTGATTGCCTCCAATGTCCTAAGGTGCTCAGTGCCCTTGGAGATGCTCAAGCATTTTTAAGGTCTCAATCCCTGTGTTCTCCAGCTCTGGAGCTTCCTTGGGGATCTGACTTGCATGGGGGAAGAAAGAAATAAAGAGAAAAATACTCTGTGAAAATTCAGTGCCCATTAAAATGGAGAGTAGAGGTGAGGACTCAAATGGTTGGGACTCATAGGCAAGACCACACAGGTAATGTTATAACACTTAAGTCAAGCCCCTGAGGCCTTGGTTCATAACCTCTTCCTAGGGAAGCTGGGAGAGGGTTTTGTGGTTGGGGCCACAAAAAATGGTGGGGCCAGAGTGAGGACTTGGCCCCGTAACAGGTTGAGTTGATGCCCTGAATAGGACTGGTGAGGAGACAGGCAGAGGCAGCCCCTCCATCCCATCCACCACATCTCATCCTGGGGAGGGACAAAGAGAGAAATGGTAAATATTTTGCAAAAAAAAAAAAAAAGCCTGGGGAAGGTCCCTCCTAGGCAGGAACTGGTGACAGGTTTGGGTGCCGCCCTTCACCTTGCAGAGCTAAGAGGGGAGCAGGAGCTGCGGCGGCCGCAGTCGGGTCCTGCTGCAGGAGCCTTGATGACTGTTATTTGTTCAGCTCTGAACGCTCAGACCTTTATTCTTCCAGGCTTTGAAACTAAAGGTCATTCTCTCTTCCCTTCCAGAAANCAAAAAAAAAAAAAAAAAAAAAAATTAAAAAAAAAAGAGAAAGAGAGAGAAAAAAAAAACCCCAAATTCCTCTTGACGCAGATCCCCTTCCCCTCTGGATGGGAGCTCAATTGTTCTCTCCAGCCAGCTCCAAATCTGCCCCTCGCATTCACTTCCCTTTTCCTGCCCGAAAGGAAACAGAGATTTCTGACTGTGTGAACTGGCCCTTTATTTAAGGATGCCAGAAAATAGCTAACTGCTAATTCAGTGTAAGGGCTCATGCACTTTAGCATGTGGCTGTGGTGGAACAAAAGGCAGAGAAAGAGCTCCCCGCCCTTCCCAGCTGAATTGTGCTCCTCACACCGCTCGGAATATAATGGGTATTTATGAAAGTTGGGCTAAAACATTCACTGAAGTCCAATGCAAACCCAAACCCCTCCAGCCAGGAAGTTTTGAGCTACCAAAAATAATCGCCAGGCTCTAGTTAATATTTTTAACGATGGTGCATTCTTGGGAATTTCCTCTTCCCTCCGTGGAGATAAGTGATTAAATAAAATCAAGGCAGTGGCCACCGTGATGGGCTGCGGCGTGCCAGCCAGGAGACACATCAACAAGTTCTTTTTTTGTGCCTTTTTTTCCCTAAGTCCTGACTTCTGCATTCGCCGTCTGCCTTTTAGGCTGGATTCCACTTCTCTATTATGTTGCTGCAATCCAGTGAAGTCAGCAGAAAAGCCATGAGGGCTTCCTGGGTAGGACTTTTAAGCCGAGGTATTAGGTCCACTAATGAGGAGACAGTTCTCTATTACACGCCTTATTAATTTTATATAAAAGGCATCGAGCTCTCTTCATCTGCCTCTTATTTGGCTTAATCATTTCTGTGGAAGACCATCAGTGTAACGTCCTGTCTGTTCTTCAGGTCTCCTCCATGGAGACCTCCTCTCATTGGGCCCACACAATGAGATCCGTGCACTTATCAATACATCAGGTATTTGTGATGTAGAAAACTTCTAATCAGTTGCAAAAAATGCAACTGGGTAGTTTTAAAATGTCAATTATTGTCTTTAACAACGAGTAAGAGTTGCTGGGAAAGGGAGGGAGGAGGAGGAGGAGGAGGAGGACTCAGTCCTCAGGACTTTGGTGGAGGATGGAGAAGTTGCCTCCTTAGGATCTCACATCATTTTGGGGCCATGCAAACAGTTTTGGTGTGGGGAGAGAGAAATGCTTCCTCTTTTAGTGCCTTCACCCAGAAGTTCTGTGAGCTGAAGATGCTGCTCAAGCCTCTGGCTGTAGGGATGGGGAGGTTCATGCTTCTGCACCACTCCAATCAGACCCTACAAAGGGATGGCTTCTATTCCTTACCCACTATTTCCATGACATGCCTTCTCCTCCCAGCCATTCCTCACCGTATCACATAAAGATTTAATAGAAATAATCACTGAAGGCCTCCAAACTAGGTCCTGGTAGAAGGCAGAGCAGAAGAAGAGCTGAACTCCCAGATAAATCAACCTGGTGAGACCCAGCTCATCCTTTTCAGATACACACCTATGCCAGGGACACGTGGCTCGTTGCCATAAGAGACAGTTCTCACTGACTCATTAAAACCAGCCCTAATCTTGATTAGCTCTCAGGATGTTCATGTATCACCAAAGCAACCCATCTGAAGCAAGGAGAGGACATTTTCTTTTTGCAGGTCTGTGGTGGTCCTTACTTGTGTGATCCTTTGGTGTTACCCTGTGTGGAGAATTCAAAATGTGTGATTTAGAAAGAAAAATCCTGTATTTAGGGTTTGAACTGTGCTGTCAAAGGACAGTACAAATAGGAGAATGATTGTAAATGTGTCCATCTGCAGAGATGCTCCTGGTGCAGCTGGATTAACTGAGGGAAATTTTGGCAGTGGAACATGTTTTCCCATCTTTCTGTGCTGGTGGGACTTGGCTCCAAGGCAGGCACCAGGGACCACATCACCTCGTACCTTGGGGAATCTAGGGGAACATTTCCCAGCCCAGTGAGGAGCCCAATCACTCAGGTCACAGAATCACAGAATGTCAGGGCTTGGAAGGGACCTTGAAAGATCATCTAGTCCAATCCCCAGCTGGAGCAGGATCACCCAGAGCAGGTCACACAGGAACACATCCAGGTGGGTTTTAAACATCCCCAGAGAAGGAGACTCCACAACCTCCCTGGGCAGCCTGGGCCAGTGTCTGGCACCCTCACCATGAAGAAGTTTCTTCTCATATTGATGTGGAACCTCCTATGTCCCACCTTACCCCCTTGTCCTATCATCAGATACCACTGAGAAAAACCTGGCTCCATCCTCCTGACACTCCTATTTGTGATAATTCTTCTCTGTAGGGACATGCAATGAGAGGCCCTCCCAGCCCAGCCCCACAAGCTGGGGAAACGTGTTTTGTCCTTGCATGGATGAGGAGACCCTAAAAGCCCCACAGTGCAGATCTAACCCACCCTGTGTGTCTTTTTCCATTGCACAGGGGTTCAGGAAGATACGGTCTTGCCCAAATATTTTCTGGATGCCTGATCCCTTTCTGCAGCAGGGGGAGGTATCTGTGAGAGATACGAAGCTGCTCCTGCAGGACAACACTGAAACCTTATCTCGCACCAAAGGGCAGATAAAGGAGCCCCTTGCTAAGCTGGCTTAGCAAAAAAGAGGCTCTGGGCTTTGTCCTGTCTCTGTCCTTGATGCTATCACAGCATGGCCATGTGCCTGACCTGGGATCCCAGTGGTCCCCCAGAGCACACTGCAGAGCAGGGGAGCTTGTCCTTTGTCCCCCCGTCCATATGCAAGACACCAACTTGCACATTATTTAGTCTCTGCTCCCTGTCTCCCTCACTTTCACCTTCTCTCTTATCAGGCTCTCCTTGAATTCTTTGTCAAGAGCAGGAGTGAGAGGGGAGGCTGAGCTCACAGAACCACAGAACGGTGGGGATTGGAAGGGACCTCTAGAGGTCATCGAGTTCACCCCCCTGCCAAAGCAGATTCATCCAGGCAAGGTCACACAGGAGCTCATCTAGATGGGTCTTGAAAGTCTCCAGAGAAGGAGACTCCACAACCTCCCTGGGCAACCCTCACAGGAGAGAAGTTTCTCCTCATGGTGAGGTGGAACTTCATGTGCTCCAGTTTATGCCCGTTTCCCCTTGTCCTATCACTGGGCACCACTGAAAAGGGCTTGATGGCTCCATCTTCCTGACACCACCCACCCTTCAGATATTGATAAACATTGATTAGACCCTCTCTTCTCTCTTGCTCAGATGAAGCACACCAAGGCTGGTGTGCCATGGGAGCTGCCCACCACTGGGATCATGGGAGTTGATTTTTCTTTCCACAACTAGCACAGGCAGGGCTTAAAGTGTGTGCTCAGGCATTGCCCACACTAAAAACACTTCCCTGGCTGTGTCCTACATGTGGCCTTTGCTTTGGCTGTTCCCATGTTAGAGACATCCTGGAAGAATCTGGAATCTTCTGTAGGAAGCACTATTTAGAGTCAGCACTATAGAGGTCAACCTCCAGCTTTCCTTCACCACAACCCCAGCTCCTTGTGCAACGTGATGTTGAATATCTAATTAACAAATGGGTAGCAATTCTCCCTTGGGGTTAATGAGCAGCAATTAGTAGCAATGGGAGGCAGAGGAGGCCTTGTGTGTGCCAGGACACCTTGAAAAATCTATTTATTGCAAAAGTGGAGACTTGCATGAGGAAAATCTTTACCCAAAGTGAGCCCAGGATGGTTTCCCAACTGCTCTCTGGTGGCATCTGCAGCCTCCGGTCCTGGCAGTGTCAGCACCAGACCCAGCCACCCCTGGATGATGTTGTGTGGTGCTTCCCAAGTGCTGAAAATCAGGAGTCAGAGATAAAATAAGCATTTTCCATGAGATAAAAAATCTCGAGACACAAAAAGCCCTGGGCAAGCTGAAACAACAGGGAGAGACCTCAGAAGAGGCAGCTGTCCCCAAACAGCTTTTCTTTATCTCTATTTATGATCTTTCTTTTTTAAAAAGAAAATAATCAAAGAGCTAAGGGAACAAATATTCCCCAAACAGCTCTGCCAGAAGAGCCTCCCCCAGCCCTGTTTCTTCTTGCCTGGTGGGACACGGGGCTGCACAGTGACCCCAAAACCCCTCTGCAAAGAGAAGCCCATCTCAGCTCATCCTCCCTTTATGGTCCATCCCAAACCAGCCATCGTGTCCCAGACCCTTCACTGGTCAGGTTTTGTTTTAACAATAATGCTTTTTTTTAACCCTTAGGGAAATGTGAGTGGGGAAAACACAGTTTCAGCCAATCATCCAACCTTCAGGCTCTAAAGTCCAAAACTCCATTTGGGAACTGGGACACTTGGATAGTTTGAGACCAACTTTTTTTTCTCTCTGCAATCTGCAACATTCTCTACAAACCATGGATAAAACTCCTTTGGAGAGAAGATTTTCACCAGATCTGTTTGGTGGCCAGGCTGTGGTTGTCTGCCAGACTCCTGAGGCTCTCCCTGCACAGCGAGGGGCTCTAATGAAGAATACACTCTCTGAACTTGATTAATTGCATCTGCACTGCTCGGGTATTTCCATGGCACCCTCAAAACTTCTCTGTCCTGCCCCAGCACAGGAGGCACTGGGTAATCTCTGGGCTGGACCCTCCCCAGTGCTGCTTTCACCATCATCCTCACCCCAAGGATGGGCTGGAGAGTGGCCAGGCAGGGGTGAGAGGTGCCACTTCTTCCCAGGAGCTGGGCATGGAAGATCTGCTGCCCCATCAGTGAGGGGATGAGTGGGGCTGGGGTGCAGCTCATCCAGGGATGTGAAAAAGGCCCCCAGTGCTGAAATCTGGCTGCTGGGGGTCTTGCACTGGTACTGGTGGCTCCAAGCACCCTGGCAATGATGCAGAGCAGTGCTGGGACCTGGCTGCAGGTCCTCATAGGTGTCCTGTGCATCCCAGCTGGAGAAATCAAGATTGAACCTTTCATCCCATGGGGATGGCAGCCCGGGTTCAGCAGAGGACAAGCAGGGAAAGGTTTGGCTTTTCCTCCCCTGCAGGTTTTGGGAACAGTCTCCTCTTACCCTTGGAGGCTCAGGCAAGAGCTGCTGCTTCTGCTGGGGAGACAATTAAACCCTGCAAAAAGTTCACGGCGTCTAAAATTAGGAGTTCAATGAATGCAGCAGGTTTCACACGGGAATCTAAAAGTAGTTCACTGATGTTAATTGAGCAAGCAGCAGCACATCCCTGGGGTGGCACTGGGGCTTTTATTATCCACCGAGGAGAAAGCAGCCAAGGGACAGTAAAATCAGTTTTCCATGGAGAATCCAGGGGGAAGGTGGAAACAGGACCTGGGGGGGGCTGGATGCCATGTCTGGGCTCACAAACTGAAGGTGGAGGGTTTGCCATCTGATTTGGATTGCTGCTGGTAATTGACTTTATTATTTGAGGTATCAAATGTTGTGGGGCAGCATTTTCCTCGGTGCTCTCACTTACGCTGATTAAACCCTGCCTGAGTGCAGCTAGATGGGAGCAGCCCAAAAATGCCAACAAAACAAACCAGGAGCTGCTGAGATTCAAAAAAACCCCCCACTTAAAAGTTCCAGCAGCAAAACCATGGAGGAAAATGGATCATAAACCAAGCACGGCCTCAAAGGGATCAGGGTGGGCAGGGGGTGTTCAACAGCCACATCAGCTGAGAGGAGGGCAGCATGCCACACTAATTGGCTGGGGCTAATGAGCAGCTAAAGCCCCCTCTCCATCCCCTTACTCAGTTCATGCCTGACAGGCTCTGAATGCAGGCAGAGCCATGGAATGGGTGGATGGCCTCTGGAGAAGCACGTGTCCAGCTCGGGACATCTGTGTGCTCTGCTCTTGGTGGGTCCCACTGTCACCTCCACCCTGGGCTACCAAAAAGGTCACCTCGTGAGGGGCTGGGGAGGTGCCAGGGAGCACCAGAGGGGGTGGCAGCAGGAGGGATGGGGTGATGAGGGGGTGCAGGCGTGTGGGCATGGCTGGGTGTGTGGCACCAACACCCTGAGGCTCCCTCCCTCCTTCCTTCCCTCTCACACACCAGAAGGGAGCCTTGGGTGATGTCCAGGTCTTCCCCACCACCGACCTCCACTCCGTCTGCAAGATGAGGTGTAATGATTTCAACATTTAAAAATACCCACTGGTGAGGCCCCTGCTGACTGCTTCCCGCTCCTGCTACTAAAGATACTAAACACTGAATAAACAGGAAACATTTTCCACACATCCCATTTCACTCCTGCCGAGGCCAGAGCAGTCTGTGGAGGTGTGGGTGGCCAGTGTCCCAGCCATGCACTGTCACCTGTGTCCATCCTGGGGCAGAGGACATGGAGAGATGGTGAAGAGGAGAGTGGATAAATTATGGGTCTAGGGTTTTTCTCCCAAATTCATGTGGGTTTGGGGGGAGGATGCTGGGAGCTTTGTGGAGTCTCTGTACTTTACAGGACTGAGCCTGGAGCAAGCTGCCAGCTCTGGACCTGCATCACCAATGTCCAGTCTTGCTGATCTGAAAGGAGCATCAGTGCTGCCTCTTCTTGTAACCTTCCATAGGGAGCTGCTGCTTAGAGCTCAGATGGACAGAGATGGACCCTGCTTAAAGCTCAGCTCTGCACTGAACTCAGATGGACAGAGCTGGACCCTACTTAAAGCTCAGATGGACAGAGATGGACCCTGCTTAAAGCTCAGCTCTGCACTGAGCTCAGATGGCCAGAGATGGACCCTCCCTCTGGGTTAGTGTATCCTGCACACACAGACACACAATGGTCCATGCACAACTCGTGTCTACAAGTGACTCCTCTGGAAGGACACGCTCCCACCGAGCCCATCAGCAGCACATCCATTAAAGTCACCTATTGCTGGGGAGAATGATGGGAGGCAGAAAACAGCCTTGAAGGCCACGTCTGCCAAGGAAAACAAGTGGGGGCTTTCTTTAGCAGTGCATTTATATAAATAAACATGGGAATATTCTGCAAGTCCCAAGGGGAGCTGCCCAGAGCAGGATTTTGCTGAATAAGGGTGGGAGTCATCGTCTGCTCCCCGTAAGCCTGCGCACAAAGGAGGACCCAGGCGTGTGTGACACGAGCCAGGGATGTGGCTCTGCTCCAGGGAGCCCCAGATGACAACACGTCCCCAGATCTAAGCCGTGGGCTCTGCTGGGACAGGAGGAAAAGCCACAGGTTGCCATGGAGGACTTGCTGCAGCAGCCACGGGGCTGGGCAGCCTGGTCCCAACCTCTGAGAGAATCAAGAAATAATTACACCTTCCCAGCCCTCGTGTTCCCAAATGCTTCCTTTCCTGGCATAAAGTTTGGGCCAAGTTTCAAATTCCAGTTAAAAAGTGGGTTACTCCCCGTTTGGCTGCCCAGAACCAAGGTCATGCACACACGTATGTTAAATTTGAAATCACAATCAGCTTGGCACCAGGACAGCCTTGAAAATTACAGAGCCAGGGGAGTTGTTTCCACACCTCTCTTTGCTGCCCAGCCCCATCTTTGTAGGGTGACGTCCCACATGTTTAGTGGTCCCAGGAGCACGTTCCCCACTCTTTCCCAACACAGGGACAGTGTGATGGGGGTGACAATCCATCCAGCAAACTGACTGACCAAATTTCAGGGGGGTCACAAATACCCCAAGAACACACTCCACAGGCACCTAATGTCAACACGGTGATGGCCACCAGCTTGGCACGGGCTGTGAGGGAAGCCCTGGTGCTGTGGTGGTCTCCAAGGGGGAATAAAAGGTGGGGGCTGACAAAATGTGAGGTGGGAGGACAGGGGGGCATCAACCATCTTAGCATTGATGTGATTCATGAGGGGGGAGCCCAGGTGGGCAGCCCTCTCCCTCCCCGTGTCCCTGGGGATGTGTGGCTGCCTCCTCTTCGTGTCGGCCCCCTGGGGGTTCACGGTGTGGGGGTCCCGCCCTGCGGCCCCTCTCCCCCTCCGGCCCCGTGTTTGTTCTCCTCGCGGCGCCCGTTATCAGCGCACAACACCCGCAGGAAGTCCTGTCTGGGATTGTCCATCCCCGGCCTGATTTATACAGGAAGAAAAGCATAAAAAGCCACCCTTCCACCTCCAGAGCCACCTCCTGCCTGTGCGCGGCCGGTGGCTGGTCATGCTGGGGACGCCGGGTGGGCGCCCAGGTCTGCTGGACCCCGGGTGGCCAGGTGGGGATGGTCAGCAGGAGACACCAGGGAGCACGGCGATGGTGGGGCTGCTGCTCCCAGCACAGTGGGGGACAACGAGGTGCTGCAGGTACCGTACCAGCCGTGGCTGTTGCCAGAGTGAGGATGGAGTGGATGGGATGGGATGGGATAGGGTGGATGGGATGGGGACCTGGCACTGGGGACAGCAGGAGTGTGTCCTCTCCAGGCCAGACCCTACAGGCTCCAGGTGGATTTTTGCCCCACCTCAAGCAGAGATGATGGTGGGAGGCTCAGGGGCTGGTTGGACACACAGCGCTGGGGAAGGGCTGCTGGAGCAAAGGGGTTTTTAGAGCATCCTTTGGTTGTTCCCAGCAAGGCTGGCTCTGCTCTTGGCCATGATGTGCTGGGCAGAGGAGCATCTCCAGCACTGGTTTGCTCAGAGCAGAGCCCAACCTGCAGGGACAGTGCGGTTTTTGCACGCCAGGAGCTCAGCAAAGCCTCTCCAATGTATAACTGTGGAGCAGGGGGATTTGCACTGTCTGTGTTCAGCTCCCTGCAGACCTGTGGGTCCCCCTGTCCTGATTTGTAGCTTTACATAGTGCAGGCAAGAGGTTTCCAGTGCAGAACCTGGAGTGTTTTGGGATAAAGGACCAGCTGTGGGTTGGGATGCCCAGGCACTGGCTGGTGGTGCAGGAATATGGAGCAGGACCATACCAGTGGCTGGCTCTTGGTAGAAATAAGCTAGGGTAGAGAATCAAACACAAGAAGAAATAAGAAGGCTTTGTCAATGATAAAATTAATTTAAAAGGAGATTGGGAAGTGAGACAGAAGCCCAGGTGCAGTGGCTGGACTCCGACCCTCCTTCAAAATCCACCTCTCTGGGTAGCAGCAGCAAACCCCAGCTCTGCCCTGGCAGGTTTTTGTGTTGCTCTCTGATCTAGCATTCATGCTGGGGATTGAGTTAGTCCCTCTCTACGCTGCTAAACCACCAGCTCTGCACAAGCTTCCCTGGAGGTAAGGAAGAGAAATTGGATCTGGGCTGCAGGCGTGTCGGAGCCGTTTCCCAGCCCCGGCTGCTGCAGATGGGGCTGGCTCTGGGGAGGCAGATTTACAAACTGCAACAAGTGAGAGTAAACCAACCTGCCTCAGCCACACCAGCAGCAGGAGGGCACGGGGAAACTCAAGGGAAGGTTTAACTCGAGCTCTCAGGCCAGGCAGGGAAAGAAAAAAGGTCTCTGCAAATAGAAGAGGATGGTCAGAAATGTTATTCCACAACCCATCCTCTCTCCCAAAGTGGATGCTTGGATTCCCGTCCATCCCATAGCCTGGGAGGGGGTTGCTCTGCTCAGGGCTGGTTTCTGGAGCTGGAGACTTTCTCCTGATAGAGAAGGATAATTAGAGCAAGCCAGTCTTGAGTGAGATGCTCTCTCCTGAGCTGCTGTGAGGAAAGGACCAAACCATGTGTCCATCTCACAGCTCTTCCCATGCGCTCCCCCGGGATTGATTCCCTGGGAACACACAGCAGGGGATGGGGGATCACTCCCCACTGACTAATGCCCGTTTTTGCCAGGGAAACTTCACAGAAAGCTGAGAAATTCAGTTTATTCCTGGGCGAGATGAGTCATTTCCCAGCGTTTACGCAGCAGCCATTAGTGCATCCTCAAAATGTAAATAAGAATTCCTCTGTGTGCACGTAAGAGAAAATAAACCTGGCTATGGGATGTTGCCCCGTTCATACATTTATTTTTGCACAGCTACAGCTGGGCTGCTGTGTGGCTCTATGGTCATCTTAAGTTATAACACACTGATCCTGAGACACTTAATTCTTGCAAAGGCAAAAAAAAATCACTTTATGGGAATCAGATCTCAGTCATAACACACATAGCACTGGGCAAATGATGACGACAGACCAAGAGCTGTGGGCCAAGTATTTTTCTTGATTTAACCCGCTCTGATCCCACTGACATTAGTGGACTCCTCTAGATTTCCACTGAGATAACTGCTCTGCAGCTGACGCAAACAATATGGGACATAACAGGATAGTGGGAGGTCGTTTTCCTTACAGAGCTCAGCAGAACAGGGGCTGCTCCAAAGCTGAAACTTAAGTGTGAAGTTTACAAACAGCCCTATGAAAAGCCTGAGCAGGAGAGTTTGTCCTGAACTAGGAAAAGCTATTCCCCTTTTTTTTGTAGCAGCACCAAAAATTCCTATTGCTTTAGCAAGTGCTTCCAGTTCCGTGCAGGAGCCCTGCAGAGGTCAGCGAGAGCCTTTTGTGCACAGCAGGTTTGGGGTCAGCCCTGGCTTGTAGTAGCTGAGGAGTTTTGCATCTGTATGGGTGTCACTCTTCTGCCTGTGTCCCCATCCATCCATCTCCATCTGTCACCTCAGCACCTCTGGCCCCACTTTGGGGAAGCTCCCGTGTGCTTGGGCATCCCATTTACCGAGATGGGCTGTAAGCACTCCTCTTAAGAGAGGGCTCCTGATGTGGGACCTTAATGCTGATCTCCTATTAAATCTCCTCCAAGCTCTCCTACTGCCCAAGGGATCACACCTCCAACCCTCAACCCACCACCGATGCTCTCAGGGTGATGCTGGACCTGGTGTCACTGCCCGGGCGGGTGCGTTGTGCTCGGCAGGTCCATGGGATGGGCTCTAGGAAGCCAGGAGGTGGTTGAACATCTCAGCTCCACAGCCCAGCTGCTCAGTGCTCCTCAGAGCTCACACTGGTGGTAGAACCAGCGGGAGACGAGGAGCTTTCGGCATTGTTAAATCGAAGTGGGAGGATGGGCAGAAGCATTTGTTTCTTGGCAGGGAGACAAGCATTAATATTAGATGTCGTGGGAGTACACTCCTAGTGTGCAAGGGAGAAAGCTTTGGAGGAAAGATGTAAAATGCTGGTCCGGGGAGGACTTCAAATTCAGAGCCAAAATCCTGTAGTGCCTTTGTCAGAAGCTCATCACACCGATCTTACCAGAGCCAGCAGATCTGATCTCCCCCTGCTCTGAACTGGGTTAACTCCTCTGCTTTCAAGGGAACTTGGCCAGGCAGGGTCCTGGGGGATTTCCTCCCAGCATAATGAATATTAGCATATAAGACACTGAACCCTCCCTAAGAGCAGAGGATTAAATGCTCTTTTAATGGGCTATATGCAGCTCTCAAGCAGCTGACACAGGCGCTTGCTTGAGCAAAGGGTTCACCCAGTAAGTGGAACTGAAAAGAAAACATTTTGCCATTAAAATACTTGCAGAATTTTAAAATGGGGTAGTTGCCTAATGGCTGAGGAGGCTCTAAGGGAGGTCTGGATGTGCTTAGTCCTGTGCTGGCAGCTCTGAACTGCAAGGAGATGATGGAGTGCGGGGTGCTGGGTGCAGCGAGTTCATCCCTCTCTTCATAGTCACATTGACACTTTGACTTGGCCAAAGCTTGTCTGGGCAGTTCGGGGTCTTTGTCCTTAAATGGGTGTGTGTACGTGCTGAAGATGGTGTAATATAGTGTTGGGGTACAGCAGATGGGATCACAAACCAGTGTAAGGGAACTTGGATACACCCAGGGGAGTGTCAGCGGGAATGGGGCACTCTTGGGTTCTTGGAAAATCCCAGCCTTGGGCAGTGGGGAACCTGCTGGAGGGGACAGCTCAGTGCCCAGCAAAGCCCTCCTCCAGCACGCCAGCAAGCCTTTGTGGTGTGATCCCAGTGCCAATGCCAGACACGGGCACTCTGTGCCCATGATCCTGCCTTCATCCTCCACCCCGCTCCACAAGGACCTTTGGGAGAATCCAGGGAACCCCACACCATTGTGGGCAAGGGCTGGGTCCCTGATCTCTGCCTGTGTGACGAGGGGAGAGTAACAGTGGGATTTTCCTGTCCTGACAGTAAGAGACCGAGCTGCTCCTTCAGGAAAGGATCCCTGCCCGGGACAGAGGATGGAGCACCGCAGATGAGGTGAGTGTCTTGGCTCCAAAATGAGATCCTGTGCTTTCCATGTGGTCAGACACAGAAGCTCCCCATTGGCTTCCAAATGCATTTTGCAATTCTTAGACAAGTTGAGTATCAGGCTCTGCTCATCTCCTCCATACACCAGAAAAAAACCCCAGTAACACTCTCTGCATAATAAGATAATTACCGCCCCTTCAAGGCTCCTGGGAGAAGTTGCCTGTGCCTCGTGCTGATGAGATTAAGGGAGCTCAAATCATTCCCCAGAGGCAGGCTGGTTCCAGACACAGTGAACAAGCCTGTTTGCTGTGTAATGTGGAGCTGTGCTTCCCCCAGCCCCAGCCAGCCCAGCCCTGGCTGCTGGGAGGATCCCATCCCACCCATTCCATTCCATCCTCCCGGGCAATGCAGCTCCATCTTCACCAGCACGTCCCTGAGCTCGTTCCCCTCTGCCCCGCTCCCTTCCCCGGGGAGGATCTCACCAAAGCAGATCCTGCTCCGTTTACACAGGTCCACCTGAGAGCCCCATCAGCACATCTGGCACCCACTGGCTTCTCTGGAGGGTGCAGCACCACCCGAGACAGCTCCAGCTCAACTCGGTGCATCCCTGGGGCGGTGCAGGGGCTGGGCCAGTGAGCTCAGTTGCTTTTTTGGAGCCATTATTGTTCAACTGGTAAATATTTCCTTTAAATGCCTACATGCTTTAAAAAAAAAAAACCTGCAAAGCTTAATGGGAACAAATATTCCCAGGGGGTTGTATCCTGCCTTTCTCTTGCACGTCAGCCCCCTGCTATCTCGAAGGCTGGTTCAGTGCATGGGCAGGCGCCTAAGTCAGTTGAAAAACAATAAACCTCTGTGCTCCCGTTTCCCAGAGAAAAATGTAGACAAAACAAGTGGCACTTTGGCACAAACCGAACTGCAGCATTTGCTTTGACAAATAACCGGGTGCTTAAGAGGAGAAGCCCAAAGGCAGTCGGGGGATCGGCCTGGTCTGATCCCGGGCAGGTGTTGGTGGAGCTGTGGGTCTGGGTGTGGAATTTGGGTGTCTCTCCATGTTGATCCTCACAGTGCTCTGCAGCCTGGGGAGGTCCCCAAGGAATCCTTCAAGCATCCTTAGGGCTGGCTGGAAATCCCAGCAGCTCCCCGCCTGCTTCTGGAGGACTTTGCTGTTGTAAGGAGCTCAGGGGGATTAACGGAGCACGGCGGGAGGCTAAGGACCAGTGCGGTGTGGTCTCTAACCTAGGGAAGGATGATGCCTCCTCTTATATGTCCTCTGGGGGAGCACAGAACCAGCTACAGTGGTTTTTAGCAAAGATAAATTAATTTGGCCACTGCACTGGTGAGGGACCATGTCTGAACATCCCTGGGCAAGGGGCTGGGGCTATGCTGGGATCACAGAATCATAGAATTCTGGGATCTCCCTCCGTTGCCCACTCAGGCGAGCTGGTCTAGGGGGCAGCTGAGAACCTTGTGTCCTCACAGCCTGGGGCTGGGGGCTCAGCCTCGCCTGGGCAGTCTGAGGTAAGGCTCCAGATCTGTGCCAGGGTGGGGATCCGCTGCAATCCCATCTCCACCGGGGTCAGTGTGGCTGCGACAACATATGGGGCACACACCAGCATGTCCCCCCACCCTGAGCTGGGCTTCTCTAGGGGGTCCTGCCCTGTCCCTGCATGTCCCCCAAAGATCAGTCTCCCCTGGGGGGATCCTGCTGTGTCCCTGCATGTCCCTCCACAACCAGGTTTCCCTGGGGGCGTCCTGCCCTGTCCCTGCACGTCTCCCCAGCACCAGATTTCTCCGGAGGGGTCCCTCCCGCTCCCTGCACATCCCCCGGGGAGCCGGGGACCCCTCGGCGGGGCCGCGGGGGCAGGTGGCGGCTGGCGGGGCCCGGCGGGGCGGGGGCAGGCGGAGGCTCCCCGGGCCCC